>JAVTVJ010004968.1:0-21211 GCA_034509425.1 Eopsaltria australis | reverse complement strand
CTGAGGAGATTTTTTGGGGGTTTAAATTTGGGGGAGGGGATTTTGGGGAATTTGGGGAGGGGTCTCACGGGGGTCTCTTGCAGGCAGAGGTGGCCCAGCTGCAGGAGGAGGTGGCCAAGGTGAGGAGGGGGAGGGAATTTGGGGGGGATCTGGGCTTTTTTGGGAGCTCCTGGGGAGGAAAATCTTGGGGGGTTTGGGTCCCAGAAGAATTTGGGGTCTCCTGGGTGGGATTTGGGATTTTTGGGGGGGTTCCAAGAGGGAATTTGGGGTCTCCTGGGTGGGATTTGGGCTCGATCCAGGTTATTTTGGGTCTCCAAGGGGGAATTTGGGGGGGGATTTCACTCCTGGGGGGAGGAATTTGGGCTCCTTTTGGGACTGGGGGGGGTCCAGGGAGGATTTGGGGGGGGTCCAAGTGGTGCCATCACCCCAAATTTCCCCCCCAGCTGACGGAGGAGCTGCGGGAACAGCGGGAAAGGTGAGAATTTTGGGAATGGTTTTTTGAGGGGGGGGGGTTCCATGATTTTTTCCCCCATTTTTTCCCATTTCTCCCCATTATTTTTGCCCATTTCCCCCCATTTTTTCCCTTTTTTTCTCCTCCATTTTTGCCCATTTTCCCCTGTTTCTTCTCCATTTTTTCCTATTTTTTGTCCATTTCCCTCTGTTTCTCCCCATTATTTTTGTTCATTTTTCCCCATTTTCCCCATTTTTCCCCATTTTCACTTTTCCCCATTTTTCCTATTTATGCCCATTTTTCCCTGTTTTTCTCAATTTTTTGCCCATTTTCTCCCATTTTTTTGCCAGTTTTCCCTCATTTTCTCCCATTTTTCCCCATTTTTGCACATTTTCCCCATTTTTTCTCAGTTTTTTTGCCAATTTTTGCCCATTTTTCCCTATTTTTCCCCCATTTTTCTAATTTATTCTCAATTTTCTCCCATTTCTCCCCATTTCTCCCCATTTCCCCCCATTTTCCCCCCATTTCCCCCCATTTTCTCCCCATTTTTCCCCATTTTTCCCCATTCTTCCCGTTTTTCTCAATTTTTCCCCATTTTTCCCTGTTTTCTCCCCAGTTTTCTCCGGCTGCAGGAGGAGAAGGAGACTCTGCTCCAGGAGAGCCGGTGGGGGGGGGTCTGGGGGGGATTTTGGGGGGTCCCAGGTGGATTTGGGGGAACCCAGGTGGATTTTGGGGTATCCACGTGGATTTTTGGGGTATCCCAGGTGGATTTTGGGATGTCCCAGGTGTATTTTTGGGGGATCCTGGGTGTATTTGGGGTACCCAGGTGTATTTGGTGTCTCAGGGTCATTTTGGAGTCCCAGGTGTATTTGGGGTACCCAGGTGTATTTTGGGATATCCCAGGTCTATTTTGGGATATCCCAGGTCTATTTTTGGGGGTCCCAGGTGGGTTTTGGGGGGGGTTTTGGTGTTCCAGGTGTATTTTTGGGGGGTCCCAGGTGTATTTTGGGTACCCAGGTGTATTTTTGGGATATCCCAGGTGTATTTTGGGGGTCCCAGGTGGGTTTTTGAGGGGTATTTGGGGTACCCAGGTGTATTTGGTGTCCCAGGTGTATTTCTGGGGATGTCCCAGGTGTATTTTTGGGGGGTCCCAGGTGGGTTTTTGGGGTACCCAGGTGTATTTGGGGTACCCAGGTGTATTTTGGGTACCCAGGTGTATTTTGGGGTACCCAGGTGTATTTGGGGTACCCAGGTGTATTTTGGGGTCCCCCCAGGTCGGAGGCCGAGGGGCTCCGGGCGCGCTGGGACTCGGAGCTGCGGGAGCTGCAGGTGCGGGGCCGGCGGCTGCAGGAGGAGCTCGAGGCGGCCACGCAGGTGTGGGGGGGCTGGGCCCCGTGGGGAACCCCAGAAAACCCCATAGGGACCCACAGAACCCCATAGAACCCCATGGAACCCCATAGAACCCCATAGAACCCCATGGAACCCTATAGAACCCCATAGAACCCCATAGAACCCTATAGAACCCCATAGAACCCCATAGAACCCCATGGAACCCCATAGAACCCCATGGAACCCCATAGAACCCTATAGAACCCCATGGAACCCCATAGAACCCTATAGAACCCCATAGAACCCCATGGAACCCCATAGAACCCTATAGAACCCCATGGAACCCCATGGAACCCCATAGAACCCTATAGAACCCCATGGAACCCCATAGAACCCCATGGAACCCCATAGAACCCCATAGAACCCCATAGAACCCCATAGCACCCTGTAGAACCCCATGGAACCCCATGGAACCCCATGGAACCCTATAGGACCCCATGGAACCCCATAGAACCCCATAGAATCCCATAGAGCCCCATGGAATCCTATAGAACCCTATAGAACCCCATAGCACCCTATAGAACCCCATTGGGACCCCACAGAACCCCATAGAACCCCATAAAATCCTATAGGAACTTGCAGAACCCCATGGAACCCCATAGAACCCCACAGAACCCTATAGATCCCCCTAGGACCCCATAGGGACCCCACAGAACCCCATAAAATCCTATAGGAACCCACAGCACCCCATAGGAACCCACAGCACCCCACAGAACCTCATAGAGCCCCATAGAACTCCATAAAATCCCATAAAACCCCGTAGAACCCTATAGATCCCCACAGGACCCCATAGGGACCCCATAAAACCATATAGGAACTCACAGAACCCCATAGAGCCCCATAGGAACCCTATAGATCCCCACAGGACCCCACAGAACCCATAGAACCCCATAAAATCTTAGAGGAACTCACAGAGCCCCATAGGGATCACAGCGCCCCATAGAACCCCACAGAACCCCATAAAACCCTATAGATCCCCACAGGGCCCCATAGAACCCCACAGAAACCCCCCAGCCCCCATAGGGCCCTCGGAGGATCCCATAGAGCCCCAGAGCCACCCCCATCCTTTACAGGGTCTGGCTGTGCCTCCCCATGGAGCCCCATAGGGACCCCAAATAGCCCCATCCCCTATAGGGCTCCCCCACTAAATCTGGGGGGGTTTTGGGGGTTTTTTTTGGGGTTTTTTTGGGGCAGGCTCAGGTGGGGCTGCGGGAGCTGAGCGAGGCCCAGGCCCGGGAGCTGCGGGACAGCCGGAGCCAGAGGGAGCACCTGGAGGGGCAGCTGCAGGTGGGGCTGGGGGATTTGGGGGGGATTTGGGGGATTTTGGGGGTTCTGGGGGGCTTTGGGGGGGGTTGGGGGGATTTTGGGGTGGATTGGGGTGGATTTTGGGGGATTTGGGGCAGATTTGGGTCCCAGCCGGGGACACCAGGAGGCAGCTGCAGGGTGGGGCTGGGGGTTTGGGGGGATTGGGGATTTGGGTTCTGGGGGGCTTTGGGGGGGTTGGGGATTTGCGGTGGATTTGCGGTGGATTTGGGGGATTTGGGGCAAGATTGGGTCCCAGGCCGGGGAGCCACCTGGAGGGCAGCTTGCAGGTGGGCTGGGATTTAGGGGATGCGGGTCCCGGAGGGATTCTGGGCGTTTGAAGGGTTTTGGGGTGGATTGTTTTGGGGATTTGGGGGATTTTGGGGGGTCCCAAAGGGGTTTTGAGGGGGATTTGGGGCAGTCTCGGGGGGATTTGGGGAGATCCTGGAGGGATTTGGGGAGGATTTGGGGGGTCCTGGAGTGAGTTCGGGGGGGCCCTGGGGGTTTGGGGGGGATCCTTGGGGATTTGGGGGGGTCCTGGGGTCTCTCCAGGGGGGATTTTGGGGTCCCAGGCGTTCCCTGAACCCACCCTGGGTGAATTTTGGGGTCCCAGGGAGGATTTTGGGGTCCCAGGGAGGATTTTGGGGGTCCCAGGGAGGATTTTGGGGTCCCTGGGTGAATTTTGGGGTCCCAGGGAGGATTTTGGGGTCCCAGGGAGATTTTGGCGTTCACAGGCGAGGATTGTTGGGTCCTAGCGATGATTTGGGGTCCCAGGCAGATTTTTGGGGTCCAGGGTGATTTTGGGGTCCTAGGGATGATTTTGGGTCCCAAGGGATTGGTTTTGGGTCCCTGGGTGAATCTGGGTCCCAGGGAGGATTTGGGGTTCCCTGGGTAATTTTATGTCCAGGGATGATTTTTGGGTTCCAGGAGGATTTTGGGGTCAGGGTGAATTTTGGGACGGTCCCAGGAGGATTTTGGGTCCCAGGATGTTTTGGGTCCTAGGAGCGATTTTGGACGGTCCCAGGTGATTTTGGTGGTCCCTGGTGAATTCTTGGGTCCCAGGAGGATTATGGGTCCCAGGGATGATTTTTGGGCGGTCCCAGGAGGATTTTGGGTCCCTGGGTGAATTTTGGGTCCCAGAGGATTTGGGAGTCCCAGGGCATGATTTTTGGGGTCCCAGGGAGGATTTTGGGGTCCCCAGGATGATTTTGGGGTCCTAGGGAGATTTTGGCGGCCAGGGATGTTTTGGTCCCTGTGAATTTTCTGGGTCCCAGGAGATTTTTTGGTCCCAGGAGGATTTGGTCCCAGGATGGTTTTGGAATCCCAGGAGATTTTGGGTCCCTGGGATGATTTTGGGTCCCTGGATGATTTGGGGTCCCAGGGTGATTGGGTCCTAGGAGATTGGGGTCCCAGGGTAGATTTTGGGGTCCAGGAGCGATTTTGGGGTTCCTAGGAGGCAATTTTGGGTCCCAGGGATGGTTTTGGGGTCCCAGGGATGATTTTGGGGTCCTAGGGAGTGATTTGGGTCCCCCCAAGGGGAATGGTTTTGGTCCCAGGTGAATTTTGGGTCCAGGAGATTTTGGGGTCCAGGATGATTTTGGGGTCCTAGGGAGGATTGGGTCCCAGGAGATGTTGGGTCCCAGGATGATTTGGGGGTCCTAGGGAGGATTTGGGTCCCAGGAGATTGGGGTCCCCAGGGAGGATTTTGGGGGTCCTAGGGAGGATTTTGGGGGTCCCAGGGAGGATTTTGGGGTCCCAGGGATGGTTTTGGGGTCCCAGGGAGGATTTTGGGGTCCCTGGGATGGTTTTGGGGTCCCAGGGAGGATTTTGGGGTCCCTGGGATGATTTTGGGGTCCCAGGGATGATTTTGGGGTCCCCTGACCCCCCCTCACCCCTCTGTGCCCCCCAGGTGTGCTCAGGTGAGCGGGAGGAGCTGCGCCAGCGCCTGCACGAGGCCGAGGCTGCCCAGGTGACCCCAGGGACCCCCCAGGGACCCCTCCCCACCTTTGGGGGACCCCTCCCCACATTTTGGGGACCCCTCCCCACCTTTGGGGTCCCCCCCCGAGCATCGGGGACCCCCAAAAACCCCCCCTGTGCCCCCCCAGGAGCGGCTGCGGGAGGAGCGGGAGCAGCAGCGGGGGCAGCTCGAGGTCAGCAGGGATTGGGGGGGATTTTGGGAGGAATTTGGGGGATTTTGGGAATTCTGGGAATTCTGGGAGGGTTTTGGGGGGTTTTGGAAATTTTGGGGCATTTTGGGGGCATTTTGGGGGATTTGGGGGGATTTTGGGAGAATTCCAAGGAGTTTTGGGGAATTTTGGGGTGGTGGGGATTTCCAGGTGATTTTGGGAGGAATTTCGGGAGGTTTTGGGGGGGGAATGTCCCCAACTGCCCCCAAAATGTCCCCCAATTGTCCCCAAATGTCCCCAAATGCCCCTGAATGTCCCCAGATTGTCCCCAGATTGTCCTCAACTGTCCCCAAATGTCCCTGAATGTCCCCAAAATGTCCCCAGTTGTCCCCAAATGTTCCCAATGTGTCCCCAAATGCCCCCGAATGTCCCTGAATGTCCCCAAATTGTCCCTGAATGTCCCCAGCTGTCCCCAAATGCCCCTGAATGTCCCTGAATGTCCCCAGCTGTCCCCAAATGTCCCTGGATTGTCCCCAACTGTCCCCAAATTGTCCCTGAATGTCCCTGACTGCCCCCAAAATGCCCCCAACTGTCCCCAAATTGTCCCTAAATGCCCCCAAAATACCCCCAAAATGCCCCCAAAATGTCCCCAAGTGTCCCCAAGTGTCCCCAAATGTCCCCCAGGCGGAGCTGGGGCAGCTGCGGGCGGCGCTGGCGGAGGAGCAGCGGCTGCGGGAGCTGCACGAGGCCGAGGGACGAGCCCTGAGACAGGTGAGAGCCCAAAGGTGCCCCAGACACCCCAAAAACGGCCCCAAACACCCCAAAAACGACCCCAAAATCCCCCAAACCTCACCAGGGACCCCAAACCAGCCCCAAACCAGCCCAAAAGATTCCAAAAATGGCCGCAAATCCCCAGACCTCACCAGGGACGTCAAACGCCCCAGAAACCACCCCCAACACCCCAAAACCAGCCCCAACTCCTCAAAACGACCCAGCCCAAACCACCTCTAAAGAACAGCACTAAAGTACCCAAAACCACCAAATATTCCCAAAACGCTCACTAGGGGACCCCATAACACCTCAATACCACCAGCCACCCAAACAGTGCGGCAACCTCATAGTGACCCCAAAATCCCAAAACAAGCCCAAGAAGATCTAATCCCCCTCACAGAAGCTGCAGAATCCCCAAATTTCCTCAGGACGCCCCAAACCACTCCAGACTCCCTAAACTCTTCTCAAGACCCCCAAGCGCCGCCCAAAATTCCCAGGACCCCAAAATCCCCTAACCCCTCCTCCAAAACCCCTCAGATGCAGAAGGATCCGCCCAATCCGCCTCAACCCCCAAATCCCTGTAAACCCCAGATTTTCCCCTCAGAAACTCCCAAAAACCCCTCCACGGACCCCAAACCCTCCAAAATCCACCGAGACCCCCCCAAAATCCCCTTAAAACCCCCCCAAAATCCCCCCCTACCCCCAGGAGCTGAAGGACGTGCGGGACGGGCAGCGCATCCTGGAGAAGAAAGGCAGCGCCGCCGTGAGCGACCCCGGGGGGGCTCTGGGGACACCCTGAGGGTTTTGGGGACCCCCTCAGGGATTTGGGGGTTCCCCAAACACCCCCAAAACCCCCCCAATTCCCCCCTCCAGCTGAAGGATCTTCGGAGGCAGCTGCAGCTGGAGCGGCGCCGGGGGGAGCGGCTGCAGGAGCGGCTGCAGGAGCTGCTGGTGCCCAGCAGGACCCGCTCAGGTCTGGGGGGGGACCCCAAAATTTGGGGTGGGGGGGGTCCCTAAAATTGGGGAGAGGTCCTCAGAATTGGGGGGAGGTCCCTAAAGTTGGGGGGAGGTCCCCAAAGTTGGGGGGAGGTCCCCAAAGTCAGGGGGTCCTCGGCGGGGTTTGGGGTGTTCGAGGATTGGGGGGTTCAGGTGTTTGGGGGTTGGGAGTTGGGGGATTTTTGGGGGGTCATGGGGAGTCTGGGGGGTCCGAAATTTTAGGGGAGGGTCCTTAAAATTGGGGGGAGGTCCCCAAAATTGGGGGGAGGTCCCTGAAATTAGGGGTGCCGTAGTGGGATTTGGGAGTGGCTGCTGGTGCCCAGCAGGACCCGCTCAGGTCGGGGGGGGGGGGGGACCCCGAAATTTGGGGTGGGGGCATCCCTAAAACTGGGGGGAGGTCCCCAAAGTCAGAGGGTCCTCGGCGGGGTTTGGGGTGTTCGAGGATTGGGGGGTTCAGGTGTTTGGGGGTTGGGATTTGGGAGATTTTGGGGTGGTCCCAGGTGGATTTTAGGAGTTCCCAGGTGCATTTTGGGAGGTACCTGGGTGGATTTCAGGTTCCCTGATGGAATTTCGGGTTCCCTGAGATGATTTTGGGGTCCCCCCTGCAGATCTGGAGGAGCTGGGGCTGGATGGGAGGTCCTGGGTTGGGTTTTGGAGCTCCTCAGGTGGGTTTTGGGTGTCCCTGATGGAATTTTGGGGATTCCCAGGTGGGTTTTGGGTGTCCCTGATGGAATTTCGGGTTCCCTGGGGTGATTTTTGGGGTCCCCCCCAGGTCTGGAGGAGCTGGGGCTGGACGGGGGCTCCCCGGGGCGGGGCCCGGGCGGGGACAGCAGCTCCGTGTCCTCGCTGGGCCGCGACGGCTCCGCCCCCGGCAGCACCAAGGTGGGCGTGGCCTCGAGGAAAAGGGGCGTGGTTTGGATGGGTGGGGTCGCTGGGTGTGGCTTTGTGGGCGTGGCTTAACCGGGTGTGGCTGTGGGTTAAAGCAAAGGCGTGGTTTTGCTGTGGGCGTGGCTTAAGAGGGCGTGGCCTGGGGGTTGTGATGTCAGCAGGGCGTGGTTTAATTTGGGTGGGACTTAATTGGGGCGTGGATAATTTGGGGGTGTGGCTTGGTGGGGTCCAAATTGGGCGTGGCTCAAGGGTGTGGCTTAAATGGGTGTGGGTTAATTGGGAGTCATTAATTAGGGGTATGGCTTCCTTTTGGGCGTGGCTTAAATGGGCGTGGCCTCTTTTGGGTGTGTCTTGTGAGGGTGTGGCACATGGGCGTGGCTCAATATGGGCGTGGCAATTTACCCCTCCCCTTAATTAATTAACCCCGAGTGGGTGGAGCTTTGGGGGGTGTGGCTTAATTAGTACATAATTGTGGGTGTGGCTAATTGTGGGTGTGACTAATTGTGGGTGTGGCTAATTGAGGGTGTGGCTAATTGGGGTGTGACTAATTGGGGTGTGGCTTGAACACCTCTATGGGGGTGTGCCTTTGTGGGCGTGGCCAATTTCCCATTTAATTCACTAATTAAGCCGGGGGGTTTGGCGCCTTGTGGGCGTGGCCTGGGGAGTGACCACGCCCCTGACCACGCCCCTGACCACGCCCCCTGCCACAGTCGGGCTCGGGCAGCCCCGGGGGCGGCAGCGCCGGGGGGGTCCCGGGCGGGGGGGGCCTGTCCCCGGCAGAGGTGGCCGAGCTGTTCCAGCGCCTGGCCCAGAGCCAGCAGGAGCGCTGGCTGCTGGAGGAGAAGGTACTGGGAGCACTGGGAGGGACTGGGAGGGGCTGGGAGGGGCAGCTGGCGGCGCTCACCTGGCGCTCCCTGCCCAGGTGAGGCACCTGGAGGTGTCGAGCGCGTCCATGGCCGAGGATCTGTGCAGGAAAAGCGCCATCATCCAGAGCTTCGTGCGCGACAGCCGCACAGGTGAGGGCACCTGGGGCTCACCTGGGCCTCACCTGGAGGGCACCTGAGCCCTCACCTAGCACCTCACCGTCCCTCACCTGGGCCTCACCTGAGAGCTCACCTGGCTCCTCACCTGGGCCTCACCTGGGGCTCACCTGAGAGCTCACCTGGCACCTCACCTGGCACCTCACCTGTCCCTTACTTTGTGGGCACCTGGGCCTCACCTGAGAGCTCACGTGGCACCTCACCTTGCACCTCACCTTGTGGGCACCTGCGCCTCCCCTGGAAGCTCACCTGTCCCACCTAGCACCACACCTGGCCTTCAGCTGGCACCTCACCTGACCCTAACCTGTGCCCTCACCTACCCCTCCTTGCACTTCACCTGGCCTTCACCTGGTGGCTCACCTGGCCCGCCCTTCCCCCTCTCACCTGTTCCCTCTCACCTGTCCGTGTCCCCCAGAGGCCGCGGGTCCCACGGGGCCCCCCCGGCGCGGGGCGGGGGCGGGGCCAGGTGAGGAGGGGCTGCGGGAGATGAACAAGAAGCTGCAGAACCTCCTGGAGGAGCAGCTGACCAAGAACCTGCACCTGGCACAGGTAAAGGGGGCGGAGCCAGCCTGGGGTGGGGCTTAAACGGGCGTGGCCAAATCTGTGACATCACCGAACCTTTTATGGGCATGTGGGAGGGGCTTAGGGTGGTGGGAGGGCCTTGACCCCAGGGTGTGGCCGGGACACGGGTGTGGCCGCACAGAGGGCGTGGCCTCACGCAGTGGGCGTGGCCTCATCCCCCGTTTTCCCCCCCATTCCAGGACCTGGAGTCGCTGTCCCAGGAGCTGGCGCAGCTCAGGAAGGAACAAGCGGCCCCCCCAGGACCCCCCTGAGGGGCGGGGCCTCTCTTTGTGGGCGGGGCCTCGCCCCCCACCCCCCTCAGGCTCCGCCCCCCGGCCGGGGCGCTGCTGCGCTGCCCCTTTAAGGACGGGGTGGGCCCCAGGAGGGCGTTGCCCCTTTAAGGCGGGGCGGTTCCCTCCGTGGCGTTGCCCCTTTAAGGCGGGAGCCTGGAGGGCGTTGCCCCTTTAAGAGCGGGGGCGGTCCCCGCCGCGGCGTTTCCCCTTTAAGGAGGATGTGGTCCCCACTCTGGCGTTGCCCGTTTAAGGGGGTCCCGCATGCGCCCCCCCCTCAATAAACCCGATGTGAATCGCTGCCTGTGACGTCATTTTACTGGGGCGGGAGGGACGCGGTGACGTCATTGGGAGGGGGTGATGCCCGGCGCAGCCCGCCCCGTGACGTCACTTCCTTGCGCTGCCCCGGATGTTGTTGCCGCGGCCGCGGCCGCAGGACGGGCACGGGCGCGGCGCGGCTCCGGATCCCCCCCCACAACCGCGCTCCGTCCGGCCAGGGGGGCGCGGCGTGACGTCAGCACGGTGACGTAACAGCAGCCCCCCGCTTCCCCGGCTTGGGGGGGGCGGCGGCGGCGGCGGAGCCCCCCCAGAACCCCCACCCCCCCCCAGAGCCCGCCCCAACATGGCGGCCACGCCGGGGGGCGGGGCCTCGCCGGGGGGCGGGGCCGGGGCCGCGCTGGAGGAGGAGTGCGAGGTTGTGCGCGTGCGCGTCAAGGTGAGGGGCGTGGCTGTGGTGTGGGCGGGGCTTGTGTGGGTGTGGTCGTTAATTGGAAACCCGGGCGGGGTTCATGGGTGGTGTCACGTGCACTCCGTCAGCCAATCAGCTCCGGGGGGAGGCGTGGCCGCGATTTTCCCGCCTTCGCGTGCGGCTGGGCGGGAAAATTTCCCGCCTCTTTGGTCACGTGGGGGATGGCGGCCAATCAGCGATGCGGGAGGTGCGCGGCGTTGCCATGGTGACGGGAGAGCGCCGCCATCTTGGAGCGCCGTGAGGGACGCGGGGGGCTCCGGGACCACCGGGACCTCCTGGGACCTCCTGGGAGCCATCCAGGACCTCCCGGGACCTCCTGGGAGCCCTCCGGGACCTCCTGACGCTCCTCCCGCAGAAGAGCGAGGGGCAGCAGCCGCCCGAGTTCCGCTCGTTCGCCGTGGACCCGCAGATCACCTCTCTGGACGTGCTGCAGCACATCCTGGCCCGGGCCTTCGACCTGCAGGGGTGAGCGGGACCCCCCGAGAGCCCCCTTAGGCACACCTGAGAGCCCCCCAGAGTGACCCCACCTGTTCCCCCTCAGGAAGAAAAGCTTCGTTCTGAGCTTTGCGACACGGGACGGGCAGGGCCAGGACACCTTTGTGCCTCTGCTGAGCGATGGTGACCTGGCCAATGCCTTCACCTATGCTAGGCCCACCTTGAGGCTGCGCTTGGACGTCAGGAACCCCCCTGACAGTGAGTGACACACCTGGGATACACCTGGGATACACTTGGGTAGGGGGAACACACCTGGGATGCACCTAAGGGGGGAAGACACACCTGGGATATACCTGGATGGGTGGGGGCACACCTGGGACACACTTTGGGAGGGGACACACACCTGAGACACTCCTGGGTGGGAGGGGACACCTCTAGAGACGCACACCTGGCGGTCTGGGGTGGGTGTCAGAAGGTGCTGGGTGCCTGGGGGAGGGTCCCAGTGGTGCTCAGGTGTGTGAGCTGGGGGTCCCAGGTACCTGTGGTTCAGGTGTGTGAGGTACCTGTGGCTCAGGTGTGCTGTCCCCAGGCCCGCTGCTGGAGGACTGGGACATCATCAGCCCGCGGGAGGTGGCAGCAGCTGAGCCGGTCCCCGAGCGCCGCTCGCTGCTGGCGGCGGCCCTGCCCTTCACCCAGGCCCTGCTGGCACAGGTGAGCACACTGGGCACAGGTGAGGCACACCTGGGGCGCCCCACGCTGCTGGAAGCTCCCAGAGAGCTTGTGTTGGGCATCCCAGTCCCCTCCCAGTGCCACCAGTGCTGTTCCCACAGGTGGGCCGGACGCTGGCGCGGGCGCAGGCGGCCCTGGCATGGCCTGAGGGGACCCCGGCGGTGTCCCCGCCCCCTCCCCCGCCCGCGCCCTGCGCCCCCCTGAGCGACGCCGACCTCAGGTCCTACCTGGGCCCAGGTGGGCGCCTGCTGCGGCCCCAGGACCTGCGGCTGCACGTCTTCCACGGCGGCGTCGAGCCCGGCCTGCGCAAGGTGAGAGCCTGAAACCTTCCTGGGACACAGCTGGGGGGTGTGATTGCACCTGGGACACACCTGGGACACACCTGGGACACACCTGGCGGTTGTGGTTATAGCTGGGACACACCTGAGGGGTTCTAGTGCCCCCTGAGTTACACCTGGGGGTTGTATTCACACCTGGTGGGTTCTCTGACCTCCCATGAGGCACACCTGGGGTTGGGATCACACTTGGGACGCACCTGGGATGTTCTGGTTCCACCTGACACCTGTGGGATTCTTGTCGTGCCTGAGCCACACTTGGGGAGTTCAGATGTCACCTAAGCCACACTGGGAACCCTTTGATGGTTCCTGACCAACACCTGAGGGTCCTGCGGTGCCTTCTGACCCACACCTGGGCACCCTGACCCCCCTCACCTGTCCCCCTTAACCCCAATTCCGCCCCATGCAGGTGGTGTGGCGTTACCTGCTGAACGTGTTCCCCGCGGGCCTCACGGGCCAGGAGCGCCTGTCCCACCTGCGGCTCAAGGCGGCTGAGTACTCCTCGCTGAAGGTGGCCCTGGCCGCGCGCGCCGCGCCGGCCGAGCTGGCGCAGGTGGCGGCGGCGGTGCGCAAGGACGTGGTGCGCACCGACCGCGCCCACCCCTACTTCGGCGGCCCCGAGGAGGGCCACCCTCACCTGGCCGCGCTGCAGGCCCTGCTGACCACCTTCGCGCTGGGCCACCCGCGCCTCTCCTACTGCCAGGGCATGTCGGACGTGGCCGCGCCGCTGCTGGCCGTGCTGGACGACGAGGCCCAGGCCTTCCTGTGCTTCTGCTCGCTGATGCGCCGCCTGGCGCCGCGCTTCCGGCCGGGCGGCCGCGGGCTGGCCAGGGCCTTCGGCCACCTGCGGCGGCTGCTGCGGCGCGCCGACCCCCCGTTCTGGGCCTTCCTGGCGGCGCGCGGCGCCCACGACCTGCTCTTCTGCTATCGCTGGCTGCTGCTGGAGCTCAAGCGCGAGTTCGCCTTCGAGGACGCGCTCAAGGTGCTGGAGATCACCTGGAGCTCGCTGCCCCCCGCGCCGCCCCCGCCCCCCGAGGGGGTCCCGCTGCTCGGAGCCCCCCTGGGCGCTCGCCGCGCCGGCCGGGGGCTGAGGGAGCGCCGGGGGCTGCGGCCGCGGCCGCCCAGGAGGAGGAGGAGGAGGAGGAAAAGGGAGGAGGAGGGGGATGGAGGAGGTGCTGGAGGGGTCACGGAAGGTTCTGGTGGTGGCCTTGGTGGCTTCAAGGGTTCCGGTGATGGCACAGAGGGTCCCAAGAGCCCTGGAGATGTCCCCAAGAGCCCTGGAGATGTCCCCGATGGTTCCAAGACATCCGGCGATGTCCTTGAGGGTCCCAAGAGCTCCGCAGATGTCCCCGATGGTCCCAAGAGCTCCAGTGGTGGCCTTGGGGGTCTCCTGGGTTCCAGCGATGTCCCAGAGAGTCCCAAGGACTCCAGAGATGTCCCCAACAGTCGCAAGACCTCCAGCGATAGCCTCGAGAGTCCCCGGAGCTCCAGGGATGTCCCAGAAGGTCCCAAGGGCGTCCAGGAAGGTCCCAAGAGCTCCAGCGATGTCCCTGACGTTCCCAGGGACAGCCAGGAGGGTCTGCAGAGCTTTAAGAACATTCTGGAAGGTCCTGAGAGCTCCAGTGATGTCCCCAAAGGTCCCAAGAGCTCCAGGAACATCCAGGGGAGGTCCCCCAGGGACACTGGAGAAGCCCCTGAGGGCGCCCAGGACTTGGAGCCAGGTGGCCCCAGGAAGGTGGAGCAGGGCACCGACGCCCTGGAGATGGAGCAGAGACCCCACAGCCTCTGCTGGGGGCATGGAGAGGACCCCAGAGAGGGACGAGATCACCCCAAAAAAGGACAGGGTGACCCCAGAGCGGGACACGACCCAAGAGATGGACGAGATGACCCCAGAAAAGGACGAGATGACCCCAGAGAGGGACGCGATGACGCTGGAGAAGGACACGAGAACCTCGGAGAGGGACACGACCTCGGGGAAGGCCTCGAGGACCCCAGGGAGGGCCACCATGACTCGAAGGATGACCGCCATCACTCCAGGGATGGCTGCCGTGGCCTGAAGGGTGACCACCACGGCCTCAAGCACGGCCGCGATGACCCCAAGGATGACCGCCATCACTTGGAGGATGACCACCATGACTTCAAGCACGGCCACGGTGACCCCAGGGAAGGACGTGACGACCCCAGCCACGCCCACAATGACCTCAAGGACGACCACCATGACCCCAAGCCCACCCACAACAACCCAACCACCCCCGAAGACCCTTGGGGCGGCCGCTGGGCTTGGGAAGACCCTTCCTCCTCCTCCTCCTCCTCCTCGTCGTGCTCCTCGGGCTCGTCGTCGTCGGACGAGGAGGTGACGGTGGAGGACGACGGGGCGCCGCTGCCACCTCCGGAAGAGCTGGGCCAGGGGAACCCCTTCCTGCTGTTCGTGTGCCTGGCCATGCTGCTGGAGCAGCGCGACGCCGTCATGGCGCGCGCCGGCGACTACAACGAGGTGGCCATGCACTTCGACCGCCTGGTGCGCCGCCACCACCTGCCGCGCGTCCTGCGCCGCGCCAAGGGGCTCTTCGCCAGGTACCTGGAGGGCTGGGGGGGCACCGCGCCGGGGGGGCCTCAGCTGGGATCTCCTTCAGGACCCCCGTCGGGGTAGGGGGCATGGGGACAGGGTGGGGGCTCCGTGTGGGTTCTCCTTGGGAGACCCCCAAGGACACCGTGAGGGCCTCAAGGTCGTTGGAGGGTTGTAGGATGATGTGGGGACACCATAAAACATCCTCAGGAGGTCCTGAGGTCACCATGGGGACATCCTGGTCATTGGAGGTTTGTAGGACGATGTGGGGACACCATAGGACATCTGCTTGAGGTCATCTTGGGGATACCTTGGTCACTGTCGGGGTCTGTAGGACGACGTGGGGGCAGCATAAAACATCCTCAGGAGATCCCGAGGTCACCATGGGGACATCCTGGTCATTGGAGGTTTGTAGGACGATGTGGGGACACCGTAGGACATCTCCAGGAGGTCTGAGGTCACCTTGGGGGCACCTTGGTCGCTGTCAGGGTCTGTAGGACGATGTGGGGACACCTTAAAACATCCTCAGGAGATCCCGAGGTCACCATGGGGACATCCTGGTCGTTGGAGGGTTGTAGGACAATGTGGGGACACCGTAGGACATCTCCAGGGGGTCTGAGGTCACCTTGGGGGCACCTTGGTCGCTGTCAGGGTCTGTAGGACGATGTGGGGACACCTTAAAACATCCTCAGGAGGTCCTGAGGTCACCATGGGGACAGCCTGGTCATTGGAGGTCTGTAGGACAATGTGGGGACACCGTAGGACATCTCCAGGGACCTCAAAAGTCACCATGGGGACTCTCAAGTTGGGCGTGAGAGCTTCTGGGACAATGTGAGGACACCATAAAATGTCCCCTGAGGTCACCCTGGGGACACTTCAGGCGCTGTGGGGACCTGTAGGACAATGTGGGGACACCATAAAATGTCCCCCTGAGGTCACCTTGGGGACACCTTGGTCGTTGGAGGTCTGTAGGACAACGTGGGGACACAGTGAAGCATCTCCAGGGACCCCGAGGTCACCTTGGGGACCCCGAGGCCACAGGGAGTGTAGGACAATGTGGTGACCCCGTAAAACATCTCCAGGGGGTCCTGAGGCCACCTTGGGGACACTTCAGGCACTGTGGGGACCTGTAGGACAGTGTGGGGACACCATAAAATGTTCCCTGAGGTCACCTTGGGGACACCTTGGTCCCTGTCAGGGTCTGTGGGACAACGTGGGGACACCACAAAGCATCTCCAGGGACCCCGAGGTCACCCTGGGAGCCCCAAGGCCACCACGGTGACCCCAAGGTCACTTTGGGGACCCCCAGACCCCCCCATGGCACCAGAGACCCCTCCCAGTATGAACCAGTACAGCCCAGTGCCTCCCCGCTGGGTTCTGCACCACCGTGGGACATCCCAGCATGAACCAGTGTGAACCAGTATGAACCAGTATGAACCACTGCTACATCCTGGCTGGGAACTCCTGGATCTGCGTTGCCTTGGGCCGGACCACTACAAACCAGTACGGACCAGTATGGAGCAGGAAGGGGCTGGGAGCCCAACTGGGAGCCCCACGTGCATCGCCTTGGATCAGACCAATATGAACCAGTATGGACCAGTATGGACCAGTGCCTTGCCATGGCCTTCAGCCCTCCCAGCACACACCAGTACGGACCAGTATGGACCAGTCCGGCAGCCAAACTGGGAGCTCTTCACCGGCGTGGCCTTGCATTCTCCCAGCATGGACCAGTACAGACCAGTACGGACCAGTACAAACCAGTCCAGAGCTTGCCCGTGATCTCTTCACCCACGTGGCCTTGTGTTCTCCCAGTATGGACCAGTACAGACCAGTATGGACCGGTAGGGTGCCCCCACTGCTGTATTGATGCCCACAGGCCTTCTCCCAGTATGGACCAGTACAAACCAGTTCCTGCCCCCGACCCTGGGTGCCTTCTCCCCTCCCCCCCCTTATTTATTGCCCCTCCCCCCCACCCGGGGGGGTCCCAGGGGGTCCCAGAGGTGCCAGAATCGTCAATAAACGATGCCTGTTACTGGTGAGGCTCCCAGTATGGACTGGGGGGGACTGGGAGGGGGCTGCGAGCTCCCAGTATGGACTGGGAAGGGAATTGCGGGTTCCCAGTATGGACTGGGAAGGGACTGGGAGCTCCCAGTATGGACTGGGAAGGGAATTGTGGGTTCCCAGTATGGACTGGGAAGGGACTGGGAGCTCCCAGTATGGACTGGGAAGGGAATTGCGGGTTCCCAGTATGGACTGGGAAGGGACTGGGAGCTCCCAGTATGGACTGGGAAGGGAATTGCGGGTTCCCAGTAGGGACTGGGAAGTGATGGGGCAGTCCCAGTATGGACTGGGAGGGGGTTGGGGGCTCCCAGTATGGGCTGGGAAGGGATTTACTATTCCCAGTATGAACTGGGAGGGTGTGGGCAGAGGTGAGGCCAGGACTGGGACTCCCCCAGTATCTCCAGTGCCTCCCAGTATCCCCAGTTTCGTTCCTATCTTGCCGTAGAGGCCTCTCCCAGTTCACTCCCATCCTTCCCAGTCCCTCCCAGTCCCCCCAGTTCCCCTCCCAGCCCCCCCAGTCTCTCCCAGACCCTCCCAGTCCCCCCAGTTCCCCTTCTCAGCCCCTCCCAGTTCCCCCTGGTTCACCTCCCCAGCCCCCGCAGCCCCTCCCAGTTCCCTCTCCCAGTCCCTCCCAGTTCCCCCAGTTCCTTTTCTCAGTCCCTCCCAGCACCCCAGTCCCTCCCAGTCCCCCCAGTTCCCTTTCCCAGTCACCCCAGTGCCTCCCAGGCTCCCCAATTTCAGCAGAGAAGCCTCTCCCAGTCCCTCCCAGTGCCCCCAATTCCCCTCCCAGTGCCCTCAGTGCCCCTCCCAGTCCCCCCCAGTCCCTCCCAGTGCCCCCAATTCCCCTCCCAGTGCCCTCAGTGCCCCTCCCAGTCCCCCCCAGTCCCTCCCAGTGCCCCCAGGTCCCTCCCAGTGCGGAGGTGACGTCCCCGCCACCCTTGGGTGCTTCCTTCCGGAAGAGGCCTCGGGGACACCCGGAGTTGTTTTTGGAGGGGGGGGGGGGAGGTTTTGGGGTGGATTTTTGGGGGTCCCAGGGTGGATTTTGGGATTCCCAGGAATTTTGGGGATCCCCAAAATTTCGGGATGAGCCGGGGGGGGCGGCAGGGGGGGGACAACGTCCCCTCGGAGCTGCTGGGGGAGCAGGAGAACCTGAGGATCTTCGAGCTGCTGGGCAGGAAATGCGTGGTGAGGGAACTGGGGCAACTGGGAGCAACTGGGAGCGACTGGGAGGGACTGGGGAAGGATTTGGGGGAGATTTGAGGGGAAATTGGGGAATTTTGGGGGATTTTGGGGGGATTTGGGGTGGGATGGGGACCTGCGGATCTTCGAGCTGCTGGGCAGGAAACGTGTGGTGAGGGAACTGGGGGAACTGGGAGGGACTGGGGGGGAAATTTTGGGGGGGATTTTGGGGTGGGATGGGGGAGAAATCTGGGGGAAAATTGGGGGATTTGAGGGGGGTCTGAGGAGGATTTGGGGGGTCCTGGCAGGGATTTGGGGAGGTCTTTGGGGGGTTTGGGGGTCACTGGGAGATCTCTGGGGGATTTGGGGTCTCCGGGGTGGATTTTGGGATCTGGGTGGATTTTAGGATCTCCAGGGTGGATTTTGGTTTCTCCAGGGTGGTTTTGGGGTTTCTGGGATGGATTTTGGCATTTCTGGGATGGATTTTGGGGTTTCTGGGATGGTTTTTGGGGTCTCTGGGGGGGTTTTGGGGTCCCTGGGGTGGGTTTTGGGATATTTGGGGTGGATTTTGGGATCTGGGTGGATTTTAGGATCTCCAGGGTGGATTTTGGTTTCTCCAGGGTGGTTTTGGGGTTTCTGGGATGGATTTTGGGGTTTCTGGGATGGTTTTTGGGGTCTCTGGGAGGGTTTTGGGGTCCCTGGGGTGGGTTTTGGGATATTTGGGGTGGATTTTGGGATCTCCAGGGTGGATTTTGGTTTCTCCAGGGTGATTTTGGGGTCTCTGGGATGGTTTTTGGGGCAGTTTTGGGGGTCCTGGGCTGGGTTTTGGGGTGTGGGGGTCCCAGTGTCGGTGTCCCCGCAGTCCCTGGTGACAGCCGTGGTCCAGCTGGTGGTGGCCGAGCCCGGGGGGGTCCCCGGGGGGGTCCCGGGGGGCTCCTGGAGCCTCCGGGGCTGCGGCGTCGCCTGCCTGGTGCGGGACAGCCCCCGGCGCTCCTACTTCATCCGCATCTTCCGCCTGCCCGTGAGTCTGGGGGGGCCCAAAATCCTCGGGGGGGACCCCAAAATCCTTGGGGAGGGTCCCCAAAATTCCAGAGAGTCCCCAAAATTCCAGAGGGTCCCCAAAACCCCATGTTTGTCCCCAAATATTTGGGGGTGGCTCCAGGACAGCCCCCGGTGCTTCCTTTCTTCCGCCTGCCTGTGAGTTTGGGGGGCCCCAAAATCCTTGGGGGGGGAACCCCAAAATCCTCGTGGGGATCCTCAAATCCCAGGGCGTCCCCAAAATCCAGGGGTTGTCCCCAAATCCTGGGGGGGGTGGGGTGGGTCCTCAGTGCTTCCACTTCATTCCCTTCCTCTTAACTGGGGGGGGGTCCCAAATCCTGGGGGGGACCCCAAAATCCTCGGGGAGGTCCCCAAAATCCCCTGGGGGCCCCAAATCCTTGGGGGAATCCCCAAATCCCTGAGGGGGGGGGTCCCCAAAACTTAGGGAAGGCTCCAAATCTTGGGGGAATCCCCAAAATTCTGGGATGGGGGCAGGTAACGGAGGCCTGGGATTGGGTGGGGGAATTTTGGGGGGCTCCTGGGTGATTTTGGGGGGGGTCCCTGACCCCACATCCCCTCCCCCCCCAGGCCGGGGTGCTGTGGTGGGAGCAGGAGCTGCAGGGGGGGATGGGCTACAAGACCCCCACCCCCTTTTTCCACACCTTCATCAGCCACGTGAGTGGGCGGGGCCAGGAAAGGGCGTGGTGCTGGGGTGGGACAAAGGGGGCGTGGCTAAGAGGGGTGTGGCTGATGGGTGTGGCTGTTGGGATATGGGCGGGGTCAAAGTTGGGGCTTTGTGGTGGTGGGCGTGGCCAAGGACAGGTGGGAGGGACCATTTGGGGTGTGGTGAAGGGGGAGGGGCTTACATGGGTGTGGCTGGGGGGGGTGGGGTTGTCTGTGGGTGGGGCAAATTTGGGGAGGGGCGTGGTCAAGAGAAATTGGGTGTGGCCTGAGGTTTGGGGCGTGGTCACCTCTGTGTGGGCGTGGTCTTTGCCCAATAGGTGACCATGACCATATAAGGGCATGTGGGCGTGGTTATGGTGTTTGATGGGCGGGGCTAACGGGCAGTGCCATATACGGGAATGTGGGCGTGGTTTGGGGTGAGTGGGCGTGGCCTGGCTGCCCACGGCTGCTCCTGATTGGCTCAGGAGGGGTGGGCGGGGCTGAACTTCGCCTCCGAGGCCGAGGCTGCGACGTTCGAGGGCCGGGTCCAGGAGCGGCTGCGGCGGCGGCAGCAGAGGGCAGGTGAGAGACCCCTCCCCAAAACACACCTGGGAACACCTAAAATACAACTGGAACACCCGAAATGCACCTGGGAACACCCAAAATGCACCTGGGGACACCTGAAACACACCTGGGAACACCTAAAATACAACTGGGAACACCCAAAACACACCTGGGAGCACCCAAAATGCACCTGGGGATACCCAAAACACACCTGGGAACACCCAAAACACACCTGGGAACACCTAAAATACACCTGGGGACACCTAAAATACACCTGGGGACACCCAAAACACACCTGGGGACACCCAAAACACACCTGGGAACACCGAAAATACACCTGGAACACCCGAAATGTACCTGGGGACACCTGAAACACACCTGGGAACACCCAAAATACACCTGGGGACACCCAAAACACAACTGGGAACACCTAAAATACACCTGGGGACACCTAAAATACACCTGGGGACACCCAAAACACACCTGGGGACACCCAAAACACACCTGGGAACACCGAAAATACACCTGGAACACCCGAAATGTACCTGGGGACACCTGAAACACACCTGGGAACACCCAAAATACACCTGGGGACACCCAAAACACAACTGGGAACACCTAAAATACACCTGGGGACACCTAAAATACACCTGGGGACACCCAAAACACACCTGGGGACACCCAAAACACACCTGGGAACACCGAAAATACACCTGGAACACCCGAAATGTACCTGGGGACACCTGAAACACACCTGGGAACACCCAAAATACACCTGGGGACACCCAAAACACAACTGGGAACACCTAAAATACACCTGGGGACACCTAAAATACACCTGGGGACACCCAAAACACACCTGGGGACACCCAAAACACACCTGGGAACACCGAAAATACACCTGGAACACCCGAAATGTACCTGGGGACACCTGAAACACACCTGGGAACACCCAAAATACACCTGGGGACACCCAAAACACAACTGGGAACACCTAAAATACACCTGGGGACACCTAAAATACACCTGGGGACACCCAAAACACACCTGGGGACACCCAAAACACACCTGGGAACACC
>JAVTVJ010004967.1:0-11534 GCA_034509425.1 Eopsaltria australis | reverse complement strand
GTTTTGGCCCTGCAAGGGCAGCCAGGGTCCTTCTCGGTGGCAGCTTGGGTCTGCGAGGAATCTTGATCCATGCAGAATTTCAGAAGGCATCCAGGAGCACAGTGCCTTCGAGCCAGGACACAAAAAGTGTCCCTTTTCTCTGGGAAAGAGAACTCTGCCCCACACTTTCTTGATGTCAGTTTGGACGAGGGTTTTGGCCCTGCAAGGGCAGCCAGGGTCCTTCTCTGTGGGAGCTTGGGTCTGCGAAGAATCTTAATCCATGCGGAATTTCAGCATGCGGCTGTCAACTCCCAGATATGTGGACTTCGATACAAACAATGGCGCTTTTCCATGTGAAAGAAAACTCAGTCCTCCAGATCCATGATGCCAGTTTTTAGGAGGCATTTAGCCCTACAATTGCAGTCAGAGTTCTAGTTGATGGCAGCTTGGGTCTGGGAAGGATGTTGATCCATTCGGATAATCAGGAGGCATCCGGGAGAACAGTGCCTTAGGGCCGGGACACAAAAAGTGTCCCTTTTCTCTGAGAAAGAGAACTCTGCCCCCCCCTTTCCTGACGTCGGTTTGGAGGAGGGTTTTGGCCCTGCAAGGGCAGCCAGGGTCCTTTCCAGTAGCAGCTTGGGTCTGCGAGGAATCTTGATCCATGCAGAATTTCAGCAGGCAGCAGGGAGCACAGTGCCTTAGGGCCGGGACACAAAAAGTGTCCCTTTTCTCTGAGAAAGAGAACTCTGCCCCCCAGTTTCTTGATGTCAGTTTGGAGGAGGGTTTTGGCCCTGCAAGGGCAGCCAGGGTCCTTGTCGGTGGCAGCTTGGGTCTGTGATGGATCTTGCTCCATGCGGAATTTGAAGCGGTGGCTCTCGACTCCCAGACTGGGGCCTTCGATACAAACAATGGCGCTTTTCCATGTGAAAGAAAACTCAGACCTCCAGATCCATGATGCCAGTTTTTAGGAGGCATTTAGCCCTACAATTGCATCCAGAGTCCTTGTTGATGGCTGCTTGTGTCTGGGAAGGATCTTGATCCATGCGGAATTTCAGGAGGCATCAGGGAGAACAGTGCCTTAGGGCCGGGACACAAAAATTGTCCCTTTTCTCTGGGAAAGAGAACTCTGCCCCCCACTTTCTTGATGTCAGTTTGGAGGAGGGTTTTGGCCCTGCAAGGGCAGCCAGGGTCCTTCTCTGTGGGAGCTTGGGTCTGTGATGGATCTTGATCCATGCGGAATTTCAGCATGCGGCTGTCAACTCCCGGATTTGTAGCCTTCGATACACACAATGGCGCTTTTCCATGTGAAAGAAAACTCAGTCTCCCAGATCCATGATGCCAGTATTAAGGAGGCATTTAGCCCTACAATTGCAGCCAGAGTTCTAGTTGATGGCAGCTTGGGTATGGGAAGGATCTTTATACGAGTGGCATTTCAGGTGGCGTCCGGGAGCAGAGTGCCTTAGGGCCGGGACACAAAAAGTGTCCCTTTTCTCTGAGAAAGAGAACTCTGCCCCCCAGTTTCTTGATGTCAGTTTGGAGGAGGGTTTTGGCCCTGCAAGGGCAGCCAGGGTATTTGTCGGTGGCAGCTTGGGTCTGCGAGGAATCTTGATCCATGAGAAATTTCAGCAGGCAGCAGGGAGAACAGTGCCTTCGGGTCGGGACACAAAAATTGTCCCTTTTCTCTGAGAAAGAGAACTCTGCCCCCCACTTCCTTGATGTCAGTTTGGAGGAGGGTTTTGGCCCTGCAAGGGCAGCCAGGGTCCTTGTCGGTGGCAGCTTGGGTCTGCGAGGAATCTTAATCCATGCGGAATTTCAGCATACGGCTGTCAACTCCCAGGTACGTGGCCTTCGATTCAAACAATGGCGCTTTTCCATGTGAAAGAAAACTCAGCACCCCCAGATCCATGATGCCAGTTTTTAGGAGGCATTTAGCCCTACAATTGCAGCCAGAGTTCTAGTTGATGGCAGCTTGGGTCTGCGAGGAATCTTGACCCATGCAGAATTTCAGCAGGCATCCGGGAGAACAGTGCCTTCGAGCCCGGACACAAAAAGTGTCCCTTTTCTCTGAGAAAGAGAACTCTGCCCCCCACTTTCTTGATGTCAGTTTGGAGGAGGGTTTTGGCACTGCAGGGGCAGCCAGGGTCCTTGTCGGTGGCAGCTTGGGTGTGCGAGGAATCTTGATCCATGCCGAGTTTCAGAAGGCATCCGGGAGCCCAGTGCCTTAGGGCCGGGACACAAAAAGTGTCCCTTTTCTCTGAGAAAGAGAACTCTGCCCCCCACTTTCTTGATGTCAGTTTGGACGAGGGTTTTGGCCCTGCAAGGGCAGCCAGGGTCCTTGTCGGTGGCAGCTTGGGTCTGCGAGGAATCATGATCCATGAGAAATTTCAGGAGGCATCCGTGAGCACAGTGCCTTAGGGCCGGGACACAAAAAGTGTCCCTTTTCTCTGAGAAAGAGAACTCTGCCCCCCACTTTCTTGATGTCAGTTTGGAGGAGGGTTTTGGCCCTGCAAGGGCAGCCAGGGTCCTTCTCGGTGGTAGCTTGGGTCTGCGAGGGATCTTAATCCATGCGGAATTTCAGCATGCGGCTGTCAACTCCCAGATATGTGGCCTTCGATATAAACAATGGCCCTTTTCCATGTGAAAGAAAACTCAGCCCCCCCTAGATCCATGATGCCAGTTTTTAGGAGGCATTTAGCCCTACAATTGCAGCCAGAGTTCTAGTTGATGGCAGCTTGGGTCTCGGAAGGATCTTGATCCATCATGAATTTCAGGTGGCGTCCGGGAGCATAGTGCCTCCGGGCCGGGAAACAAAAAGTGGCCCTTTTCTCTGAGAAAGAGAACTCTGCCCCCCAGTTTCTTTATGTCAGTTTGGAGGAGGGTTTTGGCCCTGCAGGGGCAGCCAGGGTCCTTCTCGGTGGCAGCTTGGGTCTTCGAGGAATCTTGATCCATGCGGAATTTCAGCAGGCAGCACGGAGAACAGTGCCTTCGGGTCGGGACACAAAAATTGTCCCTTTTCTCTGAGAAAGAGAACGCTGACCCCACTTTCTTGGACTCACTTTGGAGGAGGGTCTTGGCCCTGCAGGGGCAGCCAGGGTCCTTCTCGGTGGTAGCTTGGGTCTGCGAGGAATCTTAATCCATGCGGAATTTCAGCATGCGTCTGTCAACTCCCAGATATGTGGCCTTCGATTCAAAGAATGGCGCTTTTCCATGTGAAAGAAAACTCAGTCCCCCAGATGCATGATGCCAGTTTTTAGGAGGCATTTACCCTTACAAGTGCAGCCAGAGTTCTAGTTGATGGCAGCTTGGGTCTGGGAAGGATCTTGATCCATGCGGCATTTCAGGTGGCGTTTGGGAGTAGAGTGCCTTAGGGCCGGACACAAAAAGTGTCCCTTTTCTCTGAGAAAGAGAACTCTGGTCCCCAGTTTCTTGATGTCAGTTTGGAGGAGGGTTTTGGCCCTGCAAGGGCAGCCAGGGTCCTTGTCGGTGGCAGCTTGGGTCTGTGATGGATCTTCCTCCATGTGGAATTTGAAGAGGCTGCTGTCGACTCCCAGACATGGGCCTACGATACAAATGATGGCACTTTTCCACGTGAAAGAAAACTCAGTCTCCCAGATCCACGATGCCAGTTTTTAGGAGGCATTTAGCCCTACAATTGATACCAGAGTTCTGGTTGATGGCAGCTTGGGTATGGGAAGGATCTTGATCTGTGCGGCATTTCAGGTGGCGTCCGGGAGCAGAGTGCCTTAGGGCTGGGAAACAAAAAGTGTCCCTTTTCTCTGAGAAAGAGAACTCTGCCCCCCACTTTCTTGATGTCAGTTTGGAGGAGGGTTTTGGCCTGCAAGGGCAGCCAGTGTCCTAGTCGGTGGAAGCTTGCGTCTGCGAGGAATCTTGATCCATACGGAATATCAGTAGGCAGCAGGGAGCACAGTGCCTTAGGGCCGGGACACAAAAAGTGTCCCTTTTCTCTGAGAAAGAGAACTCTGCCCCCCAGTTTCTTGATCTCAGTTTGGAGGACGGTTTTGGCCCTGCAAGGGCAGCCAGGGTCCTTGTCGGTGGCAGCTTGGTCTGCGAGGAATCTTGATCCATACGGATTCTCAGGAGGAAGCAGGGAGCACAGTGCCTTAGGGCCGGGACACAAAAAGTGTCCCTTTTCTCTGAGAAAGAGAACTCTGCCCCCCAGTTTCTTGATGTCAGTTTGGAGGAGGGTTTTGGCCCTGCAGGGGCAGCCAGGGTCCTTGTCGGTGGTTGCTTGGGTCTGCGAGGAATCTTGATTCATACGGAATTTAAAGAGGCGGCTGTTGACTCCCAGACATGGGGCCATCGATACAAACAATGGCCCTTTTCCATGTGACAGAAAACTCAGCCCCCCCTAGATCCATTATGCCAGTTTTTAGGAGGCATTTAGACCTACAATTGCAGCCAGAGTTCTAGTTGATGGCAGCTTGGGTCTGGGAAGGATCTCGATCCATACGGAATTTCAGGTGGCGTCCAAGAGCAGAGTGCCTTAGGGCCAAGACACAAATGTGTCCCTTTTCTCTGAGAAAGAGAACTCTGCCCCCCAGTTTCTTGATGTCAGTTTGGAGGAGGGTTTTGGCCCTGCAAGGGCAGCCAGGGTCCTTGTCGGTGGCAGCTTGGCTCTGTGATGGATCTTAATCCATGTGGAATTTCAGCATGCGGCTGTCAACTCCCAGATATCTGGCCTTCGATACAAACAATGGCCCTTTTCCATGTGAAAGAAAACTCAGTCCTCCAGATCCATGATGCCAGTTTTTAGGAGGCATTTAGCCCTACAATTGCAGCCAGAGTTCTAGTTGATGGCAGCTTGGGTCCTGGAAGGATCTTGATCCATATGGATTATCAGGAGGCAGCAGGGAGAACAGTGCCTTAGGGCCGGGACACAAAAAGTGTCCCTTTTCTATGAGAAAGAGAACTCTGCACCCCAGTTTTCTGACGTCGGTTTGGAGGAGGGTTTTGGCCCTGCAAGGGCAGCCAGGGTCCTTGTCGGTGGCAGCTTGGGTCTGCGAGGAATCTTGATCCATGCGGAATTTCAGCAGGCAGCAGGGAGAACAGTGCCTTAGCGCCGGGACACAAAAAGTGTCCCTTTTCTCTGGGAAAGAGAACTCTGCCCCCCACTTTCTTGATGTCAGTTTGGAGGAGGGTTTTGGCCCTGCAAGGGCAGCCAGGGTTCTTGTCGGAGGCAGCTTGGGTCTGTGAGGGATCTTGCTCCATGCGGAATTTGAAGAGGCGGCTGTCGACTCCCAGACATGGGGCCTTCGATACAAACAATGGCCCTTTTCCATGTGAAAGAAAACTCAGTCCTCCAGATCCATGATGCCAGTATTAAGGAGGCATTTAGCCCTACAATTGCAGCCAGAGTTCTAGTTGATGGCAGCTTGGGTCTGGGAAGGATCTCAATCAATACGGAATTTCAGGTGGCGTCCGGGAGCTCAGTGACTTCGGGCCGGGACACAAAAAGTGTCCCTTTTCTCTGAGAAAGAGAACTCTGCCCCCCAGTTTCGTGATGTCAGTTTGGAGGAGGGTTTTGGCCCTGCAAGGGCAGCCAGGGTCCTGTCGGTGGCAGCTTGGGTCTCGAGGATCTTGATCCATGAGAAATTTCAGCAGGCAGCAGGGAGAACAGTGCCTTCGGGTCGGGACACAAAAAAGTGGTCCCTTTTCTCTGGGAAAGAGAACTCTTGGCCCCACTTTCTTGATGTCAGTTTGTAGGAGGGTTTTGGCCCTGCGAGGGCAGCAAGGGTCCTTGTTGGTTGCAGCTTGGGTCTGTGAGGAATCTTGATCCGTGCGGAATTTCAGGAGGCAGCAGGGAACACAGTGCCTTAGGGCCGGGAACAAAAAGTGTCTCTTTTCTCTGAGAAAGAGAACTCTGCCCCCCAGTTTCTTGATGTCAGTTTGGAGGAGGGTTTTGGCCCTGCAAGGGCGCCAGGGTCCTTGTCGGTGGCAGCTTGGGTCTGTGAGGGATCTTGATCCATACGGAATTTGAAGGGGCGCTGTCGACTCCGCAGACCCCAAATTGGGGGCCCCCCCTTCGATACAAACAAGGCCCTTTTCCATGTGAAAGCAAAACTCAGTCCTCCAGATCCAATTATGCCAGTTTTTAGGAGGCATTTAGCCCTAGAATTGCAGCCAGAGTTCTAGTTGATGCAGCTTGGTCTGGGAAGGATCTTGATCCATACGGAATTTCAAGGTGGCGACTGGGAGCACAGCGCCTTAGGGCCAGGACACAAAAAGTGTCCCTTTTCTCTGAGAAAGAGAACTCTGCCCCCCAGTTTCTTGATGTCAGTTTGGAGGAGGGTTTGGGCCCTGCAAGGGCAGCCAGGGTCCTTCTCGGTGGCAGCTTGGGTCGCGAGGAATCTTGATCCATACGGAATTTCAGCATGCGGCTGTCAACTCCCAGATTTGTGCGCTTCGATACAAATGATGGCACTTTTCCACGTGAAAGAAAACTCAGTCCCCCAGATCCACGATGCCAGTTTTTAGGAGGCATTTAGCCCTACAATTGCAGCCAGAGTTCTAGTTGATGGCAGCTTGCGTCTGGAAAGGATCTTGATCCATACGGAATTTCAGGTGGCGTCCGGGAGCGCAGGACCCCTTAGGGCCGGGACAAAAGAAGTGTCCCTTTTCTCTGAGAAAGAGAACTCTGCCCCCCACTTTCTTGATGTCAGTTTGGAGGAGGGTTTTGGCCCTGCAAGGGCAGCCAGGGTCCTTTCGGTGGCAGCTTGGGCCTGTGAGGGATCTTGCTCTATGCGGAATTCCAGCATGTGGCAGTAAACTCCCAGATATGTGGCCTTCGATGTAAACAAGTGAGCATTTCCATGTGAAAGAAAACTCAGTCCCCCAGATGCATGATGCCAGTTTTTAGGAGGCATTTAGCCCTACAATTGCAGCCAGAGTTCTAGTTGATGGCAGCTTGGGTCTGCGAGGAATCTTGATCCATGCGGAATTTCAGCAGGCATCCGGGGGCGCAGTGCCTTAGGGCCGGGACACAAAAAGTGTCCCTTTTCTCTGAGAAAGAGAACTCTGCCCCCCAGTTTCTTGATGTCAGTTTGGAGGAGGGTTTTGGCCCTGCAAGGGCAGCCAGGGTCCTTCTCGGTGGTTGCTTGGGTCTGAGAGGAATCTTGATTCATACGGAATTTAAAGAGGCGGCTGTCGACTCCCAGACATGGGGCCTTCGATACAAACAATGGCCCTTTTCCATGTGACAGAAAACTCAGCCCCCCCTAGATCCATTATGCCAGATTTTAGGAGGCATTGAGACCTACAATTGCAGCCAGAGTTCTAGTTGATGGCAGCTTGGGTCTGGGACGGATCTCGATCCATACGGAATTTCAGGTGGCGTCCGGGAGCAGAGTGCCTTAGGGCCGGGACACAAATGTGTCCCTTTTCTCTGAGAAAGAGAACTCTGCCCCCCACTTTCTTGATGTCAGTTTGGAGGAGGGTTTTGGCCCTGAAAGGGCAGCCAGGGTCCTTCTCGGTGGCAGCTTGGGTCTGCGAGGAATCTTGATCCATGCAGAATTTCAGAAGGCATCCGGGAGCACAGTGCCTTCGAGCCAGGACACAAAAAGTGTCCCTTTTCTCTGGGAAAGAGAACTCTGCCCCCCACTTTCTTGATGTCAGTTTGGACGAGGGTTTTGGCCCTGCAAGGGCAGCCAGGGTCCTTGTCGGTGGCAGCTTGGGTCTGCGAAGAATCTTAATCCATGTGGAATTTCAGCATGCGTCTGTCAACTCCCAGATATGTGGACTTCGATACAAACAATGGCGCTTTTCCATGTGAAAGAAAACTCAGTCCTCCAGATCCATGATGCCAGTTTTTAGGAGGCATTTAGCCCTACAATTGCAGCCAGAGTTCTAGTTGATGGCAGCTTGGGTCTGGGAAGGATGTTGATCCATTCGGATTATAGGGAGGCATCCGGGAGAACAGTGCCTTAGGGCCGGGACACAAAAAGTGTCCCTTTTCTCTGAGAAAGAGAACTCTGCCCCCCAGTTTCCTGACGTCGGTTTGGAGGAGGGTTTTGGCCCTGCAAGTTCAAGCGGTGTCACGCTCGTGGTAGCTTGGTCGTGAGGTCTCTTATTCCATGCAGAATTTCAGCAGGCATCCGGGAGAACAGTGCCTTAGGGCCGGGACACAAAAAGTGTCCCTTTTCTCTGAGAAAGAGAACTCTGCCCCCCACTTTCTTGATGTCAGTTTGGAGGAGTTTTTTAGCCCTGCAAGGTCAGCCAGGGGTCCTCTCTGGTGGCAGCTGGCGTTCTGCGAGGAATCTTAATCCATGCGAATTTCAGCAGGCAGCAGGGAGCACAGGTCTTCGGGCCGGACACAAAAAGTGTCTTTTTTCTCTGAGAAAGAGAACTCTGCCCCCCACTTTCTTGATGTCAGTTTGGAGGAGGGTTTTGGCCCTGCAAGGGCAACCAGGGTCCTTCTCGGTGGTAGCGTGGGTCTGTGATGGATCTTGCTCCATGCGGAATTGAAGAGGCGGCAGTCGACTCCCAGACATGGGGCCTACAATACAAATGATGGCACTTATCCACGTGAAAGAAAACTCAGTCTCCCAGATCCATGATGCCACCGTTTAGGAGGCATTAAGCCCTACAATTGCAGCCAGAGTTCTAGTTGATGGCAGCTTGCGTCAGCCAGGAATCTTTATCCATACGGAATTTCAGGTGGCGTCCGGGAGCACAGTGCCTTAGGGCCGGGACACAAAAAGTGTCCCTTTTCTCTGAGAAAGAGAACTCTGCCCCCCACTTTCTTGATGTCAGTTTGGAGGAGGGTTTTGGCCCTGCAAGTTCAGCCGGTGTCCACGTCGGTGGTAGCTTGGGTCTGTGAGGGATCTTGCTTAATGCGGAATTGAAGAGTCCTCAGTCGACTCCCAGACATGGGGCCTACGATAGAAATGATGGAACTTATCCACGTGAAAGAAAACTCAGTCTCCCAGATCCATGATGCCAGTTTAAAGGAGGCATTTAGCCCCACAATTGCAGCCAGAGTTCTAGCTGATGGCAGCTTTGGTCTGGGAAGGATCTTGATCCGTGCGGCATTTCAGGTGGCGGTTGGGAGAAGAGTGCCTTAGGGCCTGGACACAAAAAGTGTCCCTTTTTTCTGAGAAAGAGAACTCTGCCCCACACTTTCTTGATGTCAGTTTGGAGGAGGGTTTTGGCCCAGCAAGGGCAGCCAGGGTCCTTCTCGGTGGCAGTTTGGGTCTGAGAGGAATCTTAATCCATGCCGAATTTCAACATGCGGCTGCAACTTCCAAGATATGGGGCCTTCAGATACAAACAAATGGCGCTTTTCCATGTGACAGGAAACTCGACCCCCAGATCCATGATGCTGTTTTAAGGAGGCATTTAGCCCTACAATTGCCACCAGAGTTCTGGTTGATGGCAGCTTGGGTCTGGGAAGGATCTTGATCCGTGCGGCATTTCAGGTGGCGTCCGGGAGCACAGTGCCTTAGGGCTGGGACACAAAAAGTGTCCCTTTTCTCTGAGAAAGAGAACTCTTCCCCCACTTTCTTGATGTCAGTTTGGAGAAGGGTTTTGGCCCTGCAAGGGCAGCCAGGGTCCTTGTCGGTTGTAGCTTGGGTCTGTGATGGATCTTCCTCCATGCGGAATTTGAAGAGGCTGCTGTCGACTCCCAGACATGTAGCCTACGATACAAATGATGGCACTTTTCCACGTGAAAGAAAACTCAGTCTCCCAGATCCACGATGCCAGTTTTTAGGAGCATTTAGCCCTACAATTGCAGCCAGAGTTCTAGTTGATGGCAGCTTGGGTCTGGGAAGGATCTTGATCCATGTGGTATTTCAGGTGGCGTACGAGGAAAGGAGTGCCTTAGGGCCGGGACACAAAAAGTGTCCCTTTTCTCTGAGAAAGAGAACTCTGCCCCCCACCTTCTTGATGTCAGTGTGGAGGAGGGTTTTGGCCCTGCAAGGGCAGCCCGGATCCTTGTCGGTGGCTGCTTGGGTCTGCGAGGAATCTTTATCCATACGGATTCTCAGGAGGCAGCAGGGAGAACATTGCTTCGGGCGCGCGAACACAAAAAGTTCCCTTTTCTCTGAGAAAGAGAACTCTGCCCCCCAGTTTCTGAAGTCAGTTTGGAGGAGGGTTTTGCCCTGCAAAGGCAGCCAAGGGGGTCCTAGTCGGGTAGCTTGTCTGTGAGGTGATCTTGCTCATGCGGAATTGAAGAGGCGGCTGTCGACTCCCAGACATGGGGCCTACGATACAAATGATGGCACTTTCCACGTGAAGAAAACTCAGTCCTCCCAGATCCATATGCCAGTTTTTAGGAGCATTTAGCCGTACAATGCAGGCAAGATTCTAGTTGATGGCAGCCTTGGGTCTGGGAATAATCTGCATAAATAGGAATTTCAGGTGGCCATCCGGGAGCACAGGCCTTAGGGCTGGGACACAAAAAGTGTCCCTTTTCTCTGAGAAAGAGAACTCTGCCCCCCACTTTCTTGATGTCAGTTTGGAGGAGAGTTTTGGCACTGCAAGGGCAGCCAGGGTCCTTCTCGGTAGCAGCTTGGGTGTGCGAGGAATCTTGATCCATGTGGAATTTCAGCAGGCAGCAGGGAGCAGAGTGCCTTCGGGCCGGGACACAAAAAGTGTCTTTTTTCTCTGAGAAAGAGAACTCTGCCCCCCAGTTTCTTGATGTCAGTTTGGAGGAGGGTTTTGGCCCTGCAAGGGCAACCAGGGTTCTTCTCGGTGGCAGCTTGAATCTGTGAGGGATCTTGCTCCATGCGGAATTGAAGAGGCGGCAGTCGACTCCCAGACATGGGGCCTACAATACAAATGATGGCACTTATCCACGTGAAAGAAAACTCAGTCTCCCAGATCCATGATGCCAGCTTTTAGGAGGTATTAAGCCCTACATTTGCAGCCAGAGTTCTAGTTTATGGCAGCTTGCGTCAGCCAGGAATCTTGATCCATACAGAATTTCAGGAGGCATCCGGGAGCACAGTGCCTTCGGGCCGGGACACAAAAAGTGTCCCTTTTCTCTGAGAAAGAGAACTCTGTCCCCCAGTTTCTTGATGTCAGTTTGGAGGAGGGTTTTGGCCCTGCAAGGGTAGTCAGTGTCCTTGTCGGTGGCAGCTTGGGTCTGCTAGGAATCTTAATCCATGCCGAATTTCAGCATGCGGCTGTCAACTCCCAGACATGGGGCCTACGATACAAATAATGGAACTTATCCACGTTAAAGAAAACTCAGTCTCCCAGATCCATGATGTCAGTTTTTAGGAGGCATTTAGCCCTACAATTGCAGCCAGAGTTCTAGTTGATGGCAACATGGGTCTGTGAGGGATCTTCCTCCATGCAGAATTTGAAGAGGCGGCAATCGATTCCCAGACATGGGGCCTACAGTAAAAATGATGGCACTTATACACGTGAAAGAAAAGTTAGGCCTGAAATTCATGATGTCGGTCGGGTGGAGGGTTTCAGATATACAAATGCAACACGAGTCCTGGTTGATGGCAGCTTGCGTCAGCGAATAATCTTGATCCATACGGAATTTCAGGTGGCGTCTGGGAGCACAGTGCCTTAGGGCCCGGACA
>JAVTVJ010004966.1:0-25670 GCA_034509425.1 Eopsaltria australis | reverse complement strand
TTTTACGTCATTTTTGGGTCATTTATGGAGGGAGTTTTTGGTCATTTTTTGGTCGTTCATGGGGCCTTTTAGGGGCTATTTTTTGGGCTATTTTTGAGTCATTTTCATGTTATTTTTGCGTCATTTTTGGGTCCATTTTTTGGTCATTTTTTAGGCCATTTTTGGGGACATTTGGGGCCATTTCTGGGCCATTTTTGGGCCATTTTTCTGTCATTGTTTTGGATCATTTTTAGATCATTTGTGGGCCATTTTTGGGGTTTTTTTGGGGGCTATTTTTTGGTCATTTTTAGGCTATTTTTGGATCATTCTTGGTTCATCTTTGGGTGTGTTTTTGGATGAATTTTTTGGCATGTTTTGGCAATTTTTAAGCTATTTTGGGGTCACTTTTGGGTCCATTTATGGAGTCATTTTTGGAGTCATTTCTTGGCCATTTTCGGGGCCATTTAGGGCCCATATTTTGGTCAATTTCTGATTCATTTTTTGAGTCTATTTTGGGCTTATTTTTGGGTCATTTTTGGGCCATTTTTGGGCTATTTCTTGGTCTTTTTTGCGCCACTATCGGGGCCATTTTTGTGGCCATTTCAGGGCCATTTTTGGGTCATTTACCGGGGAATTTTTGAGGTCATTTTTGGGTCATTTTTGTGGCCTTTTGGGGGCTTTTTTGGGTCATTTCTGGGTCATTTTTGGGTCATCTTTGGGGCTATTTTTGAGTAATTTTTGGGTCGTTTTTGGGGCCTTTTATGGGCTATTTTTGAGTCATCTTTTAGCGGCCTTTCTTGTGCTTTTTGGGTCATTTTTGGGGGCATTTTCCATCATTTTGGAGCATTTTGTGTGTACATCGGGCACTGCGGCGGCCATTTTGGTAGTTCGGGACCAATTGCGCCATGCGCGAGTAATCGTCGGGCACTGCGGGCGGCCATTTTGGTAGTTCGGACCAGTGCGCATGCGCCGAGTACATCCGGGCACTGCGGCGGCCATTTTGGTAGTTCGGGACCAACTGCGCTGCGGCGGAGTATCTTTCGGCACTGGGCGGCATTTTGGTAGTATTCGGGACAATTGCGCATGCGCCGAGTACATCCGGGCACTGCGGCGGCCATTTTGGGTGTTCGGGACCAAGTGCGCATGCGCCGAGTACATCCGGGCACTGCGGCGGCCATTTTGGTAGTTTGGGACGAATTGCGCATGCGCCGAGTACATCCGGGTACTGCGGCGGCCATTTTGGTAGTTCGGGACCAAGTGCGCATGCGCCGAGTACATCCGGGCACTGCGTCGGCCTTTATGGTGTTCGGGACAAGTGCGCATGGGGCGAAGTAATCGGCGGCGCACTGCGGCGGCCATATTGGTAGTTCGGGACCCAGTGCGCATGCGCCGACTACATCCGGGCACTGCGGCCGCCATTTTGGTAGTTCGGGACCAAGTGCGCATGCGCCGAGGTACATCCGGGTACTGCGGCGGCCATTTTGGTAGTTTGGGACCAAGTGCGCATGCGCCGAGTACATCCGGGCACTGCGGCGGCCATTTTGGTAGTTCGAGACCAAGTGCGCATGCGCCGAGTACATCCGGGTCCTGCGGCAGCCATTTTGTAGTTCGGGACCAAGTGCGCATGCGCCGAGTACATCCGGGCACTGCGGCGGCCATTTTGGTAGTTCGGGACCAAGTGCGCATGCGCCGAGTACATCCGGGTACTGCGGTGGCACTTTTGGTAGTTCGAGTCTATTTTTGGCTTAATTTGGTCATTTTGGATCATTGTTTTGGGTTATTTTTAGGTCAATTTTGGGGCCATTTTTGAGCCATTTCTGGGTCATTTTGTGGGGCTGTTTTAAAGGCTATTTTTGGTGCAATTTCTGGGTCATTTATTGGGGATGTTTTGCATCATTTTACAGCCAATTTTGGGTCATTTTTGGGCCATTTTTGGGGCCCTTTTAGGGCCTTTTTTGGGTCATTTTTGAGCCGTTTTTGGTCTAGTTTTAGGACTATTTCTGGGTGATTTTCGGAGAGCTTTTGGGCCCGTATTTGGGTCAATTTTTGAGTCATTTTTGGGCGATTTATGGGCCATTTTGGGGTGATTTTTGGGTCATTTTTTGGGCTATTTTGGGCCTATTTTTCAGTGATTTATAGGCGGAATTTTGGGTTATTTTACGGCGCATTTTGGCTCATTTTGGAGGCCATTTTTAGGGCCATTTTGGGGCTATTTTTGGGTCAATTTTGGGCCAATTTTTGGGTTATTTTTGGACCATTTTGGGGGCCTTTTAGGGGCTATTTTAGGGGCCTTTTAGGGTCTATTTTTTGGGCAATTTTTGGGCCATTTTGGGTCATTTTTAGGTCATTTCTTGGGGCTATTTCGAGCCTTGTTTGGGGTCATTTATAGGGGAAATTTTAGATCATTTTATGGCCAATTTTGAGTCATTTTTAGGGCCATTCTTGGGGCCATTTTTGGGGCCATTTATGGTTCTTTTTTGGGATCATTTTGGGTCTTTTTGTGTTTATCTTTTCCGTCATTTTTGAGCATTTTTGGGTAATTTTAGGGCCATTTTTGTGTCATTTAGGGCACTATTTTTGGGCAATTTTGGGGTGATTTTTAGGGCTTTTTTTGGGTAATTTTTGAGCCATTTTTGGGGCTATTCTGGGCCTATTTTTGGGTCATTTTTAAGGCCATTTTTAGGGCCATTTTCAGAGCCATTTTGGGCCCATTTTGAGTCATTTTTTGGTCATTTTTAGGGCCAGTTTTGGGTCAATTTGGGGCCATTTTTGGGTCATTTTTGAGGCCATTTTGGGGCTATTTTTGGGCCATTTTGGGTCATATATGAGGCTATTTTTGGTCGTTGTTTTGGGCCATTTTTGGTCAATTTTGAGGCAATTTTAGAGTCATTTTTTGGGTGAATTTTTGGGTCCCATTTTATGGCCAGTTTTTGTACGCATTTTACGGCCATTTTTGGGTCATTTTTGATAAATGTTTAAGGTCTATTTTGGGGTCATTTTTGGGCCAATTTTTGGGTTATTTTTGGACATTTCTGGGCATTTTTTTGTCACATTTTGCGGGCCATTTTTGCGGGCATTTTTGGTATTTTGGGCAATTTGGTCATTTTTGGACCACTTATGGGGCCATTTTTTTGGTCAATTTTGGACTATTTTGGGGCCACTTTGGGGTTCATTTTTGGGGCCACCTTCGGAGCCATTTTGGGCCCATTCTTGGGTCTTTTTTTGGTCATTTTCGGGGCCATTTCTGATTCATTTTCGGGGCCATTTCTTGGCCAATTTTGGGGCCATATTCGGGGGCATATCGTTGCCATTTTTTGTCTTTATGGGCCCTTCTTGAGTCTTTTTTGGATATTTTTTGGTCTTTTTGGCTGTTTTTTGGTCATTTTTAGGGCATTTTTGGGTCCATTTTGGGCTAAATAAAAAAAAAAATTTTTCTGGGTCATTTTTGGGGGCTATTTTTTAAGCTTTTTTGTGTCATTTCAGGTTAATTTTGAGGTATTTTGGGTCTATTTTGGGGCATTTTTTGTCGGCATTTTTACCGTCATTTTTGGGTTTTATGGAGGGATTTTTGTCATTTTTTGGTCGTTCGATCGGGGCTTTTAGGGGCTATTTTTGGCTATTTTGAGTCATTTTCATGTTATTTTTGCGTCATTCTTGGGTCTTTTTTTGGTCATTTTCGGGGCCATTTCTGATTCATTTTCGGGGCCATTTCTGGGCCATTTTTGGGCCATTTTTCTGTCATTGTTTTTGATCATTTTTAGATCATTTGTGGGCCATTTTTGGGGTTTTTTTGGGGGCTATTTTTTTGTCATTTTTAGGCTATTTTTGGATCATTCTTGGGTCATCTTTGGGTGTGTTTTTGGATGAATTTTTGGGCATGTTTTGGCATTTTTTAAGCTATTTTGGGGTCTCTTTTGGGTCCATTTATGGAGTCATTTTTGGAGTCATTTCTGGGCCATTTTCGGGGCCATTTAGGGCCCATATTTGGGTCAATTTCTGATTCATTTTTTGAGTCTATTTTGGGCTTTTTTTTGGGTCATTTTTGGGCCATTTTTGGGCTATTTCTTGGTCTTTTTTGCGCCACTATCGGGGCATTTTTTGTGGCCATTTCAGGGCCATTTTTGGGTCATTTACGGGGGAATTTTTGAGGTCATTTTTGGGTCATTTTTGTGGCCTTTTGGGGGCTTTTTTGGGTCATTTCTGGGTCATTTTTGGGTCATCTTTGGGGCTATTTTTGAGTAATTTTTGGTCGTTTTTGGGGCCTTTTATGGGCTATTTTTGAGATCATCTTTAGGGCCATTTTCTGTGGCTTTTTGGGTCATTTTTGGGCTTCTCCATCATTTTTGGGGACATTTGTGTGTACATCCGGGCACTGTCGGCGGCCATTTTGGTAAGTATCGGGAAGCCAATTGCGCATAGCGCGAGTACATCGGGCACTGCGGCGGCCATTTTTGTAGTTCGGGACGGCAATTGCGCATGCGCCAAGGTACATTTTCCGGGTACTGCGGCTGCCATTTTGGTAGTTAGGGACAAATTGCACATGCGCTGAGTACATCCGGGCACTGCGGCGGCCATTTTGGAAGTTCGGGACAAAGTGCCCATGCGCCGAGTACATCCGGGCACTGCGGCGGCCATTTTGGTAGTTCGGGACCAAGTGCGCATGCGCCGAGTACATCCGGGCACTGCGGCGGCCATTTTGGTATTCAGGGCTTACTGAGCATGCGCGGAGTACATTCGGGCACTGTGGCGGCCATTTTGGTAGTTCGGGACCAATTGCGCATGCGCCGAGTACATCCGGGCACTGCGGCGGCCATTTTGGTAGTTCGGGACCAAGTGCGCATGCGCCGAGTTACATCCGGGCCTGCGGCGGCCATTTTTGGTAGTTGCGGGACGCAAGTGCGGCATGCGCCGAGTACATCGGTACTGCGGGGCCATTTTGGTAGTTTCGGGACCAAGTGCGCATGCGCGAGTAACATCCGGGCATTTTTTTTCTGCGGCGGCCATTTTGGTAGTTCGGGACCAACTGCGCATGCGCCGAGTACATCCGGGCACTGCGGCGGCCATTTTGGTAGTTCAGGGCTTACCAAGTTCGCATGCGCCGAGTACATCCGGGCACTTCGGCGGCCATTTTGGTAGTTCGGGACCAATTGCGCATGCGCCGAGTACATCCGGGTACTGCGGCGGCCATTTTTGTAGTTTAGGGCTTACTGAGCATGCGCGAGTTACATCCGGGTACTGCGGCGTCCATTTTGGCAATTCAGCGCCTACTGAGCATGCGCCGAGTACATCCGGGCACTGCGGCGGCCATTTTGGTAGTTCGGGACCAAGTGCGCATGCGCGGAGTACATCCGGGCACTGCGGCGGCCATTTTGGTCGTTCGGGACCAAGCGCGCATGCGCGGAGTGCATCCGCGCACTGCGGCGGCCATTTTGGTAGTTCGAGTCTTTTTGGGCCTTACTTTGGGTCAATTTTGGTTTTTGGCAATTTCAGGGGTTTTTTGGAGCCATTTTTGAGCCATTTTTTGGACCATTGTTTGGGCATTTTTAGGTCATTTTGGGCCATTTTTTGAGGGGCATTTCTGGGTCATTTTTTGGGCTGTTTTAAGCTATTTTGGTGCAATTCTGGTCATTTATTGGGGATGTTTTGCATCATTTTACAGCCAATTTTTGGGTCATTTTTTGGCGATTTTTGAGGGCCCTTTTAGGCGCTTTTTTGGTCATTTTGAGCCGTTTTTGGGGCTAGTTTTAGGACTATGTCTGGGTGATTTTCGGAGAGCTTTTGGGCCCGTATTTGGGTCAATTTTTGAGTCATTTTTGGGCGATTTATGGGCCATTTTGGGGTGATTTTTGGGTCATTTTTTGGGCTATTTTGGGCTAATTTTTCAGTGATTTATAGGCGGAATTTTGGGTTATTTTACGGCCCATTTTGGCTCATTTTGGAGGCCATTTTTAGGGCCATTTTGGGGCTATTTTTTGGTCAATTTTGGGCCAATTTTTGGGTTATTTTTGGACCATTTTGGGGGCCTTTTAGGGGCTATTTTTAGGGCCTTTTAGGGTCTATTTTTTGGGCAATTTTTGGGCCATTTTGGGTCATTTTTAGGTCATTTCTTGGGGCTATTTCGAGCCTTGTTTGGGGTCATTTATAGGGGAAATTTTAGATCATTTTATGGCCAATTTTGAGTCATTTTAGGGCCATTCTTGGGGCCATTTTTGGGGCCATTTATGGTGCTATTTTGGGATCATTTTGGGTCATTTTTGTGTTTATCTTTCCGTCATTTTTGAGCATTTTTTGGGTAATTTTAGGGCCATTTTTGTGTCATTTAGGGCACTATTTTTGGGCCATTTTGGGGTGATTTTTAGGGCTATTTTTGGGTAATTTTTGAGCCATTTTTGGGGCTATTCTGGGCCTATTTTTGGGTCATTTTTAAGGCCATTTTTAGGGCCATTTTCAGAGCCATTTTGGGCCCACTTTTGAGTCATTTTTTGGTCATTTTTAGGGCCAGTTTTGGGTCAATTTGGGGCCATTTTTGGGTCATTTTTGAGGCCATTTTGGGGCTATTTTTGGGCCATTTTGGGTCATATATGAGGCTATTTTTGGTCGTTGTTTTGGGCCATTTTTGGTCAATTTTGAGGCCATTTTAGAGTCATTTTTGGGGTGAATTTTTGGTCATTTTATGGCCAGTTTTGTAACCATTTTACGGCCATTTTTGGGTCATTTTTGGATAAATGTTAAGGTCGATTTTGGGGTCATTTTTGGGCCAATTTTTGGGTTATTTTTGGACCATTTCTGGGGCCATTTTTTTGTCAATTTTGCGGCCATTTTTGCGGCCATTTTTGGGTCACTTTTGGGCCAATTTTTGGGTCATTTTTGGACCACTTATGGGGCCATTTTTTTGTCAATTTTGGACTATTTTGGGGCCACTTTGGGGTTCATTTTTGGGGCCACCTTCGGAGCCATTTTGGGCCCATTCTTGGGTCTTTTTTTGGTCATTTTCGGGGCCATTTCTGATTCATTTTCGGGGCCATTTCTTGGCCAATTTTGGGGCCATATTCGGGGGCATATCGTTGCCATTTTTTGGGTCATTTATGGGCCCTTCTTGAGTCTTTTTTGGGATATTTTTTTGGTCATTTTTGGGCTGTTTTTTGGTCATTTTTAGGGCTATTTTTGGGTCATTTTTGGGCCATTTCTGGGTCATTTTTGGGGCTATTTTTAAGCTTTTTTGTGTCATTTTCAGGTTATTTTTGGAGGTATTTTGGGTCTATTTTTGGGCCATTTTTTGTCCAATTTTTACGTCATTTTTGGGTCATTTATGGAGGGATTTTTTGGTCATTTTTTGGTCGTTCATGGGGCCTTTTAGGGGCTATTTTTTTGGCTATTTTTGAGTCATTTTCATGTTATTTTTGCGTCATTTTTTGGTCCATTTTTTGGTCATTTTTTAGGCCATTTTTGGAGACATTTGGGGCCATTTCTGGGCCATTTTTGGGCCATTTTTCTGTCATTGTTTTGGATCATTTTTAGATCATTTGTGGGCCATTTTTGGGGTTTTTTTTGGGGGCTATTTTTTGGTCATTTTTAGGCTATTTTTGGATCATTCTTGGGTCATCTTTGGGTGTGTTTTTGGATGAATTTTTGGGCATGTTTTGGCAATTTTTAAGCTATTTTGGGTCACTTTTGGGTCCATTTATGGAGTCATTTTTGGAGTCATTTCTGGGCCATTTTCGGGGCCATTTAGGGCCCATATTTGGGTCAATTTCTGATTCATTTTTTGAGTCTATTTTGGGCTTATTTTTGGGTCATTTTTGGGCCATTTTTGGGCTATTTCTTGGTCTTTTTTGCGCCACTATCGGGGCCATTTTTGTGGCCATTTCAGGGCCATTTTTGGGTCATTTACGGGGGAATTTTTGAGGTCATTTTTGGGTCATTTTTGTGGCCTTTTGGGGGCTTTTTGGGGTCATTTCTGGGTCATTTTTGGGTCATCTTTGGGGCTATTTTTGAGTAATTTTTGGGTCGTTTTTGGGGCCTTTTATGGGCTATTTTTGAGTCATCTTTAGGGCCATTTCTGTGCCTTTTTGGGTCATTTTTGGGGCATTTCTCCATCATTTTTGGGGACATTTGTGTGTACATCCGGGCACTGCGGCGGCCATTTTGGTAGTTCGGGACCAAGTGCGCATGCGCCGAGTACATCCGGGACTGCGGCGGCCATTTTGGTAGTTCGGGACCAAGTGCGCATGCGCCGAGTACATCCGGGCACTGCGGCGGCCATTTTGGTAGTTCGGGACCAACTGCGCATGCGCGGAGTACATCCGGGCACTGCGGCGGCATTTTGGAAGTTCGAGACCAATTGCGCATGCGCCGAGTACATCCGGGCACTTCGGCAGCCATTTTGGTAGTTCGGGACCAAGTGCGCATGCGCCGAGTACATCCGGGCACTGCGGCGGCCATTTTGGTAACTCAGGGCCTACTGAGCATGCGCGGAGTACATCTGGGTCCTGCGGCGGCCATTTTGGTAGTTCGGATCCAGTGCGCATGCGCGGAGTACATCCGGGCCCTTCGGCAGCCATTTTGGTAGTGTCGGGAACAAGTGCGGCTTGCGCGGAGTACATCCGGGCACTTCGGCGGCCATTTTGGTAGTTCGGGACCCAAGTGCGCATGTTGCCGAGTACATCCGGGCACTGCGGCGGCATTTTGTAGTTCGGGACAAGTGCGCATGCGCCGAGTACATCTAGGAACTGCGGCAGCCATATTGGTGTCCGGAGGCGTAGTACGCATGTTCGGAGTACATCCGGGCACTGCGGCGGCCATTTTGGTAGTTCGGGACCAAGTGCGCATGCGCCGAGTACATCCGGGTACTGCGGCGGCCATTTTGGTAGTTCGAGTCTATTTTGGGCTTAATTTTGGGTCATTTTTGGGTCTTTTTGGGGCAATTTCAGGGGCTTTTTTGGAGCCATTTTTGAGCCATTTTTGGATCATTGTTTTGGGCCATTTTTAGGTCAATTTTGGGGCCATTTTTGAGCCATTTCTGGGTCATTTTTTGGGGCTGTTTTAAAGGCTATTTTTGGTGCAATTTCTGGGTCATTTATTGGGGATGTTTTGCATCATTTTACAGCCAATTTGGGTCATTTTTGGGCCATTTTTGGGGCCCTTTTAGGGCCTTTTTTGGGTCATTTTTGAGCCGTTTTTGGGTCTAGTTTTAGGACTATTTCTGGGTGATTTTCGGAGAGCTTTTGGCCCGTATTTGGGTCAATTTTTGAGTCATTTTTGGGCGATTTATGGGCCATTTTGGGGTGATTTTTGGGTCATTTTTTGGGCTATTTTGGGCCTATTTTTCAGTGATTTATAGGCGGAATTTTGGGTTATTTACGGCCCATTTTGGCTCATTTTGGAGGCCATTTTTAGGGCCATTTTGGGGCTATTTTTGGGTCAATTTTGGGCCAATTTTTGGGTTATTTTTGGACCATTTTGGGGGCCTTTTAGGGGCTATTTTTAGGGCCTTGTAGGGTCTATTTTTTGGGCAATTTTTGGGCCATTTTGGGTCATTTTTAGGTCATTTCTTGGGGCTATTTTGAGCCTTCTTTGGGGTCATTTATAGGGGAAATTTTAGAACATTTTATGGCCAATTTTGGGTCATTTTTAGGGCCATTCTTGGGGCCATTTTTGGGGCCATTTATGGTGCTATTTTGGGATCATTTTTGGTCATTTTTGTGTTTATCTTTCGGTCATTTTTGAGCCATTTTTGGGTAATTTTAGGGCCATTTTTTTTTTGTTGGTTTCATTTTTAGGGGGCGCCCCCCCCCCCCCAAACCTAAAAATTTTTTTGGGGCCCCAATTTTCTTGGGGGGTGGGGTTATTTTTAGGGCTATTTTTGGGTAATTTTTGAGCCTTTTTTGGGGCTATTCTGGGCCTATTTTTGGGTCATTTTTAAGGCCATTTTTAGGGCCATTTTCAGAGCCATTTTGGGCCCACTTTTGAGTCATTTTTTGGTCATTTTTAGGGCCAGTTTTGGGTCAATTTGGGGCCATTTTTGGGTCATTTTTGAGGCCAATTTGGGGCTATTTTTGGGCCATTTTGGGTCATATATGAGGCTATTTTTGGTCGTTGTTTTGGGCCATTTTTGGTCAATTTTGAGGCCATTTTAGAGTCATTTTTGGGGTGAATTTTTGGTCATTTTATGGCCAGTTTTGTAACCATTTTACGGCCATTTTTGGGTCATTTTTTGATAAATGTTAAGGTCTATTTTGGTGTCATTTTTGGGCCAATTTTTGGGTTATTTTTGGACCATTTCTGGGGCCATTTTTTTGTCAATTTTGCGGCCATTTTTGCGGCCATTTTTGGGTCACTTTTGGGCCAATTTTTGGGTCATTTTTGGACAACTTATGGGGCCATTTTTTGTCAATTTTGGACTATTTTGGGGCCACTTTGGGGTTCATTTTTGGGGCCACCTTCGGAGCCATTTTGGGCCCATTCTTGGGTCTTTTTTTGTCATTTTCGGGGCCATTTCTGATTCATTTTCGGGGCCATTTCTTGGCCAATTTTGGGGCCATATTCGGGGGCATATCGTTGCCATTTTTTGGGTCATTTATGGGCCCTTCTTGAGTCTTTTTTGGGATATTTTTTTGGTCATTTTTGGGCTGTTTTTTGGTCATTTTTAGGGCTATTTTTGGGTCATTTTTGGGCCATTTCTGGGTCATTTTTGGGGCTATTTTTAAGCTTTTTTGGGTCATTTTCAGGTTATTTTTGGAGGTATTTTGGGTCTATTTTTGGGCCATTTTTTGTGCAATTTTTACGTCATTTTTGGGTCATTTATGGAGGGATTTTTTGGTCATTTTTTGGTCGTTCATGGGGCCTTTTAGGGGCTATTTTTTGGGCTATTTTTGAGTCATTTTCATGTTATTTTTGCGTCATTTTTTGGTCCATTTTTTTGTCATTTTTTAGGCCATTTTTTGAGACATTTGGGGCCATTTCTGGGCCATTTTTGGGCCATTTTTCTGTCATTGTTTTGGATCATTTTTAGATCATTTGTGGGCCATTTTTGGGGTTTTTTTGGGGGCTATTTTTTGGTCATTTTTAGGCTATTTTTGGATCATTCTTGGGTCATCTTTGGGTGTGTTTTGGATGAATTTTTGGGCATGTTTTGGCAATTTTTAAGCTATTTTGGGGTCACTTTTGGGTCCATTTATGGAGTCATTTTTGGAGTCATTTCTGGGCCATTTTCGGGGCCATTTAGGGCCCATATTTGGTTCAATTTCTGATTCATTTTTTGAGTCTATTTTGGGCTTATTTTTGGGTCATTTTTGGGCCATTTTTGGGCTATTTCTTGGTCTTTTTTGCGCCACTATCGGGGCCATTTTTGTGGCCATTTCAGGGCCATTTTTGGGTCATTTACGGGGGAATTTTTGAGGTCATTTTTGGGTCATTTTTGTAGCCTTTTGGGGGCTTTTTTGGGTCATTTCTGGGTCATTTTTGGGTCATCTTTGCGGCTATTTTTGAGTAATTTTTGGGTCGTTTTTGGGGCCTTTTATGGGCTATTTTTGAGTCATCTTTAGGGCCATTTCTGTGCCTTTTTGGGTCATTTTTGGGGCCATTTCTCCATCATTTTTGGGAACATTTGTGTGTACATCCGGGCACTGCGGCGGCCATTTTGGTAGTTCGGGACCAAGTGCGCATGCGCCGAGTACATCCGGGCACTGCGGCGGCCATTTTGGTAGTTCGGGACCAATTGCGCTATCGCGCGAGTACATCCGGGGTACTGCGGCGGCCATTCTGGTAGTTCAGGGATTACTGAGGCATGCGCTGAGTACATCCGCGTACTGCGGCGGCCCACATTTGGTAAGTCAGGGCCTACTGAGCATGCGCCGAGTACATCCGGGTTCCTGCGGCGGCCATTTTGGTAGTTCGGGATCCAGTGCGCATGCGCGGAGTACATCCGGGTACTGCGGCGGCCATTTTGGTAGTTCGGGACCAATTGCGCATGCGCCGAGTACATCCGGGCACTGCGGCGGCAATTTTCGTAGTTCGGGACCAAGTGCGCATGCGCCGAGTACATCCGGGTACTGCGGCGGCCATTTTGGTAGTTCGGGACCAAGTGCGCATGCGCGGAGTACATTCGGGCACTGCGGCTGGCCATTTTGGTTGTTCGGGACCAATTGCGCATGCGCCGAGTACATCCGGGTACTGCGGCGGCAATTTTGGTAGTTCGGGACCAAGTGCGCATGCGGAGTACATCCGGGCACTGCGGCGGCCATTTTGGTAGTTCGGGACATGCCGCAGGCGCGAGTACATCCGGGCACTGCGGCGGCCATTTTGGTAGTTCGGGATCCAGTGCGCATGCGCCGAGTACATCCGGGCACTGCGGCGGCCATTTTGGTAGTTCGGGACCAAGTGCGCATGCGCCGAGTACATCCGGGTACTGCGGCGGCCATTTTGGTAGTTCGAGTCTATTTTGGCCTTAATTTTGGGTCATTTTTGGGTCTTTTTTGGGCAATTTCAGGGGCTATTTTGGAGCCATTTTTGAGCCATTTTTGGATCATTGTTTTGGGCCATTTTAGGTCAATTTTGGGGCCATTTTTGAGCCATTTCTGGGTCATTTTTTGGGGCTGTTTTAAAGGCTATTTTTGGTGCAATTTCTGGGTCATTTATTGGGGATGTTTTGCATCATTTTACAGCCAATTTGGGTCATTTTTGGGCCATTTTTGGGGCCCTTTTAGGGCCTTTTTTGGGTCATTTTTGAGCCGGTTTTGGGTCAGTTTTAGGGACTATTTCTGGGTGATTTTCGGAGAGCCTTTTGGGCCCGTATTTGGCAATTTTTGAGTCATTTTTGGGCGATTTATGGGCCATTTTGCGGTGATTTTTGGGTCATTTTTTGGGCTATTTTGGGCCTATTTTTCAGTGATTTATAGGCGGAATTTTGGGTTATTTTTCGGCCCATTTTGGCTCATTTTGGAGGCCATTTTTAGGGCCATTTTGGGGCTATTTTTGGGTCAATTTTGGGCCAATTTTTGGGTTATTTTTGGACCATTTTGGGGGCCTTTTAGGGGCTATTTTTAGGGCCTTTTAGGGTCTATTTTTTGGGCAATTTTGGGCCATTTTGGGTCATTTTTAGGTCATTTCTTGGGGCTATTTCGAGCCTTGTTTGGGGTCATTTATAGGGGAAATTTTAGATCATTTTATGGCCAATTTTGAGTCATTTTTAGGGCCATTCTTGGGGCCATTTTTGGGGCCATTTATGGTGCTATTTTGGGATCATTTTGGGTCATTTTTGTGTTTATCTTTCCGTCATTTTTGAGCCATTTTTGGTTAATTTTAGGGCCATTTTTGTGTCATTTATGGCACTATTTTTGGGCCATTTTGGGGTGATTTTTAGGGCTATTTTTGGGTAATTTTTGAGCCATTTTTGGGGCTATTCTGGGCCTATTTTTGGGTCATTTTTAAGGCCATTTTTAGGGCCATTTTCAGAGCCATTTTGGGCCCACTTTTGAGTCATTTTTTGGTCATTTTGAGGGCCAGTTTTGGGTAAATTTGGGGCCATTTTTGGGTCATTTTTGAGGCCATTTTGGGGCTATTTTTGGGCCATTTTGGGTCATATATGAGGCTATTTTTGGTCGTTGTTTTGGGCAATTTTTGGTCAATTTTGAGGCCATTTTAGAGTCATTTTTGGGGTGAATTTTTGGTCATTTTATGGCCAGTTTTTTAACCATTTTACGGCCATTTTTGGGTCAATTTTGGATAAATGTTAAGGTCTATTTTGGGGTCATTTTTGGGCCAATTTTTGGGTTATTTTTGGACCATTTCTGGGGCCATTTTTTTGTCAATTTTGCGGCCATTTTTGCGGCCATTTTGGGTCACTTTTGGGCCAATTTTTGGGTCATTTTTGGACCACTTATGGGGCCATTTTTTTGTCAATTTTGGACTATTTTGGGGCCACTTTGGGGTTCATTTTTGGGCCACCTTCGGAGCCCATTTTGGGACCCATTTTTCTTGGTTCTATTTTGGTCATTTGGGGCCATTTCTGATTCATCGGAGCCATTATCTGGCCAATTTTGGCCATATTCGGGGCATATCCAGTTGCCATTTTTTGGGCGTCATTTATGGCCTTCTTGAGTCTTTTTGGATATTTTTTTTGGTCATTTTTGGCTTTTTTGCGTCATTTTTATCGGGCTAATTTTATGGTCATTTTGGGCCATTTCTGGGTCATTTTTGGGGCTTTTTAAGCTTTTTTGTGTCATTTTCAGGTTATTTTTGGAGATATTTTGGGTCTATTTTTGGGCCATTTTTTGTCCAATTTTTACGTCATTTTTGGGTCATTTATGGAGGGATTTTTTGGTCATTTTTTGGTCGTTCATGGGGCTTTTTAGGGGCTATTTTTTGGGCTATTTTTGAGTCATTTTCATGTTATTTTTGCGTCATTTTTTGGTCCATTTTTTGGTCATTTTTTAGGCCATTTTTGGAGACATTTGGGGCCAATTTCTGGGCAGTTTTGGCCATTTTTCTGTCATTGTTTTGGATCATTTTTATAATCAATTTGTGGGCCCATTTTTTGGCGTTTTTTGGGGGCTATTTTCTTGGTCATTTTTATTGCTATTTTTGTGATCATTCTTGGGTCATCTTGGATGTTTTGAATGATTTTTGGCATATGTTTTGGGCAATTTTTTAAGCATATTTTGGGTCTCACTTTTGGGCCCATTTATCGGATCATTTGGAGTCATTTCTGGGCCATTTTCGGGGCATTTAGGGTCCCATAATTTGCGGTCAATTTCTGATTCATTTTTAGGTCTATTTTGCGGCTTATTTTTTGGGGTCATTTTTGGGCCATTTTTGGGGGGGGGGCTATTTTTTTTTTTTCTAGCTTGTCTTTTTTGCGCCCACTATCGGGGCCATTTTTGTGGCCATTTCAGGGCCATTTTTGGTCATTTACGGGCGGGAATTTTTGAGTCATTTTTGGTCATTGTTGTGGCTTTTTGGGGCTTTTTTTGGTCATTTCTGGGTCATTTTTGGGTCATCTTTGGGGCTATTTTTGAGTAATTTTTGGGTCGTTTTTGGGGCCTTTTATGGGCTATTTTTGAGTCATCTTTAGGCCATTTCTGTGCCTTTTTGGGTCATTTTTGGGGCCATTCCTCCATCATTTTTGGGGACATTTGTGTGTACATCCGGGCACTGCGGCGGCCATTTTGGTAGTTCGGGACCAATTGCGCATGCGCCGAGTACATCCGGGCACTGCGGCGGCCATTTTGGTAGTTAGGGACCAAGTGCGCATGCGCCGAGTACATCCGGCACTGCGGCGGCCATTTTGGTAGTTCGGGACCAAGTGCGCATGCGCCGAGTACATCCGGGCACTGCGGCGGCCAGTTTGGTAGTTCGGGACCAAGTGCGCATGCGCCGAGTAACATCCGGGCACTGCGGCGGCCATTTTGGTGGTTTGGGACCAAGTGCGCATGCGCCGAGTACATCCAGGTACTGCGGTGGCAATTTTGGTAGTTCAGGGCTTACTGAGCATGCGGGGAGTACATCCAGGCACTGCGGCGGCCATTTTGGTAGTTCGGGACCATTGCGCATGCGCCGAGTTACATCCGGACTGCGGCGGCCATTATTGGTAGTTGGACAAGTGCGGCAGTGCGCCGAGTACATCGGCGAACTGCGGCGGCATTTTGGTAGTGTTCGGGACCAATTGCGCATGCGCGGAGTATATCCGGGCACTGCGGCGGCCATTTTGGTAGTTCGGGACCAAGTGCGCATGCGCCGAGTACATCCGGGTACTGCGGCGGCCATTATTGTAGTTCGGGACCAAGTGCGCATGCGCCGAGTACATCCGGGCACTGCGGCGGCCATTTTGGTAGTTCGGGACCAATTGGCATGCGCCGAGTACATCCGGGTACTGCGGCGGCCATTTTGGTAGTTCGGGACCAAGTGCGCATGCGCCGAGTACATCCGGGCACTGCGGCGGCCTTTTGGTAGTTCGGCGACGCAAGTGCGGGCATGCGCCGAGTACATCCGGGCACTGCGGCGGCCATTTTGGAAGTTCGGGACCAAGTGCGCATGCGCCGAGTACATCCGGGTACTGCGGCGGCCATTTTGGTAGTTCGAGTCTATTTTGGGCTTAATTTTGGGTCATTTTTGGGTTTTTTTGGGCAATTTCAGGGGCTATTTTGGAGCCATTTTTGAGCCATTTTTGGATCATTGTTTTGGGCCATTTTTAGGTCAATTTTGGGGCCATTTTTGAGCCATTTCTGGGTCATTTTTTGGGGCTGTTTTAAAGGCTATTTTTGGTGAAATTTCTGGGTCATTTATTGGGGATGTTTTGCATCATTTTAAAGCAATTGGGGTCATTTTTGGGCATTTTTGGGGCCCTTTTAGGGCCTTTTTTTGGTGATTTTTGAGCGTTTTGGGTCTAGTTTTAGGACTATTCTGGTATTTTCGGAGAGCTTTCTTGGCCGTATTTGGTCATTTTTGAGTCATTTTTGCGATTTATGGGCCATTTTGGGTGATTTTTGGTCATTTTTGGGCTATTGGGCCTATTTTTCAGTGATTTATCAGGCGGAATTTTGGGTTATTTTACGGCGCATTTTGGCTCATTTTGGGCCATTATTTAGGGCCATTTTGGGTAATTTTGGGTCAATTTTGGGCCCCAATTTTTGGTATTTTTGGACCATTTTGGGGCCTTTTAGGGGCTATTTTTAGGGCCTTTTAGGGTCTATTTTTTGGGCAATTTTTGGGCCATTTTGGGTCATTTTTAGGTCATTTCTTGGGGCTATTTCGAGCCTTGTTTGGGGTCATTTATAGGGGAAATTTTAGATCATTTTATGGCCAATTTTGAGTCATTTTTAGGGCCATTCTTGGGGCCATTTTTGGGGCAATTTAGGGTGCTATTTTGGGATCATTTTGGGTCATTTTTGTGTTTATCTTTCCGTCATTTTTGAGCCATTTTTGGGTAATTTTAGGGCCATTTTTGTGTCATTTAGGGCACTATTTTTGGGCCATTTTGGGGTGATTTTTAGGGCTATTTTGGGTAATTTTTGAGCCATTTTTGGGGCTATTCTGGGCCTATTTTTGGGTCATTTTTAAGGCCATTTTTAGGGCCATTTTCAGAGCCATTTTGGGCCCACTTTTGAGTCATTTTTTGGTCATTTTTAGGGCCAGTTTTGGGTCAATTTGGGGCCATTTTTGGGTCATTTTTGAGGCCATTTTGGGGCTATTTTTGGGCCATTTTGGGTCATATATGAGGCTATTTTTGTTCGTTGTTTTGGGCCATTTTTGGTCAATTTTGAGGCCATTTTAGAGTCATTTTTGGGGTGCATTTTTGGTCATTTTATGGCCAGTTTTGTAACCATTTTACGGCCATTTTTGGGTCATTTTTGGATAAATGTTAAGGTCTATTTTGGGGTCATTTTTGGGCCAATTTTTGGGTTATTTTTGGACCATTTCTGGGGCCATTTTTTTGTCAATTTTGCGGCCATTTTTGCGGCCATTTTTGGGTCACTTTTGGCCCAATTTTTGGGTCATTTTTGGACCACTTATGGGGCCATTTTTTTGTCAATTTTGGACTATTTTGGGGCCACTTTGGGGTTCATTTTTGGGGCCACCTTCGGAGCCATTTTGGGCCCATTCTTGGGTCTTTTTTTGGTCATTTTCGGGGCCATTTCTGATTCATTTTCGGGGCCATTTCTTGGACAATTTTGGGGCAATATTCGGGGGCATATCGTTGCCATTTTTTGGGTCATTTATGGGCCCTTCTTGAGTCTTTTTTTGGGATATTTTTTTGGTCATTTTTGGGCTGTTTTTTGGTCATTTTTAGGGCTATTTTTGGGTCATTTTTGGGCCATTTCTGGGTCATTTTTGGGGCTAATTTTAAGCTTTTTTGTGTCATTTTCAGGTTATTTTTGGAGGTATTTTGGGTCTATTTTTGTGCCATTTTTTGTCCATTTACGTCATTTTTTGGGTCATTTATGGGGGATTTTTGGTCATTTTGGTCGTTCATGGGGGGGCCCCCCCTTTAGGGGCTATTTTTTGGGCTATTTTGAGTCATTTTCATGTTATTTTTTGCTCATTTTTTGTCATTTTTTTGGTCATTTTTTAGGCATTTTTGGAGACATTTGGGGCATTTTCTGGCATTTTTGGCCATTTTTCTGTCATTGTTTTGGATCATTTTTAGATCATTTGTGGGCCATTTTTGGGGTTTTTTTGGGGGCTATTTTTTGGTCATTTTTAGGCTATTTTTGGATCATTCTTGGTTCATCTTTGGGTGTGTTTTTGGATGAATTTTTGGGCATTTTTTGGCAATTTTTAAGCTATTTTGGGGTCACTTTTGGGTCCATTTATGGAGTCATTTTTGGAGTCATTTCTGGGCCATTTTCGGGGCCTTTTAGGGCCCATATTTGGGTCAATTTCTGATTCATTTTTTGAGTCTATTTTGGGCTTATTTTTGGGTCATTTTTGGGCCATTTTTGGGCTATTTCTTGGTCTTTTTTGCGCCACTATCGGGGCCATTTTTGTGGCATTTTCAGGGCCATTTTTGGGTCATTTACGGGGGAATTTTTGAGGTCATTTTTGGGTCATTTTTGTGGCCTTTTGGGGGCTTTTTTGGGTCATTTCTGGGTCATTTTTGGGTCATATTTGGGGCTATTTTTGAGTAATTTTTGGGTCGTTTTTTGGGCCTTTTATGGGCTATTTTTGAGTCATCTTTAGGGCCATTTCTGTGCCTTTTTGGGTCATTTTTTGGGCCATTTCTCCATCATTTTTGGGGACATTTGTGTGTACATCCGGGCACTGCGGCGGCCATTTTGGTAGTTCGGGACCAATTGCGCATGCGCCGAGTACATCCGGGCACTGCGGCGGCCATTTTGGTAGTTCGGGACCAAGTGCGCATGCGCCGAGTACATCCGGGTACTGCGGCGGCCATTTTGGTAGTTCGAGTCTATTTTGGGCTTAATTTTGGGTCATTTTTGGGTCTTTTTTGGGCAATTTCAGGGGCTATTTTGGAGCCATTTTTGAGCCATTTTTGGATCATTGTTTTGGGCCATTTTTAGGTCAATTTTGGGGCCATTTTTGAGCCATTTCTGGGTCATTTTTTGGGGCTGTTTTAAAGGCTATTTTTGGTGCAATTTCTGGGTCATTTATTGGGGATGTTTTGCATCATTTTACAGCCAATTTTGGGTCATTTTTGGCCCATTTTTGGGGCCCTTTTAGGGCCTTTTTTGGGTCATTTTTGAGCCGTTTTTGGGTCTAGTTTTAGGACTATTTCTGGGTGATTTTCGGAGAGCTTTTGGGCCCGTATTTGGGTCAATTTTTGAGTCATTTTTGGGCGATTTATGGGCCATTTTGGGGTGATTTTTGGGTCATTTTTTGGGCTATTTTGGGCCTATTTTTCAGTGATTTATAGGCGGAATTTTGGGTTATTTTACGGCCCATTTTGGCTCATTTTGGAGGCCATTTTTAGGGCCATTTTGGGGCTATTTTTGGGTCAATTTTGGGCCAATTTTTGGGTTATTTTTGGACCATTTTGGGGGCCTTTTAGGGGCTATTTTTAGGGCCTTTTAGGGTCTATTTTTTGGGCAATTTTTGGGCCATTTTGGGTCATTTTTAGGTCATTTCTTGGGGCTATTTCGAGCCTTGTTTGGGGTCATTTATAGGGGAAATTTTAGATCATTTTATGGCCAATTTTGAGTCATTTTTAGGGCCATTCTTGGGGCCATTTTTGGGGCCATTTATGGTGCTATTTTGGGATCATTTTGGGTCATTTTTGTGTTTATCTTTCCGTCATTTTTGAGCCATTTTTTGGTAATTTTAGGGCCATTTTTGTGTCATTTAGGGAACTATTTTCTGGGCCATTTTGCGCGTGATTTTTAGGGCTATTTTTGGGTAAAAAAAAAAAAAAAAAACAAAAAAAAAAAAAAAACATAAAACAAAAAAAAAAAAAAAACAATATTTTTGAGCCATTTTTGGGGCTATTCTGGGCCTATTTTTGGTTCATTTTTAAGGCCATTTTTAGGGCCATTTTCAGAGCAATTTTGGGCCCACTTTGAGTCATTTTTTGGTCATTTTAGGGCCCAGTTTTGGTCAATTGGGCCATTTTTGGGTCATATTTTGAGCCATTTGGGGCTATGTTTGGGCCATTTTGGGTTCATAATGAGGCTATTTTTGCGTCGTTGTTTTGCGGCCATTTTTGCTCAATTTTGAGCCATTTTAGAGTCATTTTTGGGGTGAATTTTTGGTCATTTTATGGCCAGTTTTGTAACCATTTTACGGCCATTTTTGGGTCATTTTTGGATAAATGTTAAGGTCTATTTTGGGGTCATTTTAGGGCCAATTTTTGGGTTATTTTTGGACCATTTCTGGGGCCATTTTTTTGTCAATTTTGCGGCCATTTTTGCGGCCATTTTTGGGTCACTTTTGGGCCAATTTTTGGGTCAATTTTTGACCACTTATGGGGCCATTTTTTTGTCAATTTTGGACTATTTTGGGGCCACTTTGGGGTTCATTTTTGGGGCCACCTTCGGAGCCATTTTGGGCCCATTCTTGGGTCTTTTTTTGGTCATTTTCGGGGCCATTTCTGATTCATTTTCGGGGCCATTTCTTGGCCAATTTTGGGGCCATATTCGGGGGCATATCGTTGCCATTTTTTGGGTCATTTATGGGCCCTTCTTGAGTCTTTTTTGGGATAATTTTTTTGGTCATTTTTGGGCTGTTTTTTGGTCATTTTTAGGGCTATTTTTGGGTCATTTTTGGGCCATTTCTGGGTCATTTTTGGGGCTATTTTTAAGCTTTTTTGTGTCATTTTCAGGTTATTTTTGGAGGTATTTTGGGTCTATTTTTGGGCCATTTTTTGTCCAATTTTTACTTCATTTTTTGGTCATTTATTGAGGGATTTTTTGGTCATTTTTTGTTCGTTAATTGGGACTTTTAGGGGCTATTTTTTGGAGCCTATTTTGAGTCATTTTCATGTTATTTTTGCGTCATTTTTTGCGTCCATTTTTTGGTTCATTTTTTAGCCATTTTTTTGGAGGACATTTGGGGCCATTTCTGGGCCATTTTTGCGGCCATTTTTCTGTCATGTTTTGGCATCATTTTTAGATCATTTGTGGCCCATTTTTGGTTTTTTATGGGGGCTATTTTGGTCTTTTTAGGCTATTTTTGGAATCATTCTTGGGTTCATCTTTGGGTGTGTTTTTGGATGACATTTTTGGCATGTTTTTGGCAATTTTTAAGCTATTTTGGGGTCACTTTGGGTCCATTTAGGAGTCATTTTTGGAGTCATTTCTCGCCATTTTCGGGGCCATTTAGGGCCCATATTTGCGTCAATTTCTGATTCATTTTTTGAGTCTATTTTGGGCTTATTTTTGGGTCATTTTTGGGCCATTTTTGGGCTATTTCTTGGTCTTTTTTGCGCCACTATCGGGGCCATTTTTGTGGCCATTTCAGGGCCATTTTGGGTCATTTACGGGGGAATTTTTGAGGTCATTTTTGGGTCATTTTTGTGGCCTTTTGGGGGCTTTTTTGGGTCATTTCTGGGTCATCTTTGGGGCTATTTTTGAGTAATTTTTGGGTCGTTTTTGGGGCCTTTTATGGGCTATTTTTGAGTCATCTTTAGGGCCATTTCTGTGCCCTTTTGGGTCATTTTTGGGGCCATTTCTCCATCATTTTTGGGGACATTTGTGTGTACATCCGGGCACTGCGGCGGCCATTTTGGTAGTTCGGGACCAATTGCGCATGCGCCGAGTACATCCGGGTACTGCGGCGGCCATTTTGGTAGTTCGGACCAAGTGCGCATGCGCCGAGTACATCCGGGTACTGCGGCGGCCATTTTGGCGTCTAGAAATGTGCTGCGCATGCGTTGAATAAATCCGGGCACTGCGGCAGCCATATTGGAGTCCGGAGGCGTAGTACGCATGTGCGGAGTACATCCAGGCACTGCGGCGGCCATTTTCGTAATTCGGGACCAAATACGCATGCGCCGAGTACATTCGGGTACTGCGGCGGGCATTTTGGTATTTCGGGACCAATTGCGCATGCGTGGAGTACATCCGGGCACTGCGGCGGCCATTTTGGTAGTTCGGGACCAAGTGCGCATGCGCCGAGTACATCCGGGCACTGCGGCGGCCATTTTAGTAATTCAGGGCCTACTGAGCATGCGCGGAGTACATCCGGGTCCTGCGGCGGCCCATTTGGTAGTTCGGGACCAAGTGCGCATGCGCCGAGTACATCCGGGCACTGCGGCGGCCATTTTGGTAGTTCGAGTCTATTTTGGGCTTAATTTTGGGTCATTTTTGGGTCTTTTTTTGGCAATTTCAGGGGCTATTTTGGAGCCATTTTTGAGCCATTTTTGGATCATTGTTTTGGGCCATTTTTAGGTCAATTTTGGGGCCATTTTTGAGCCATTTCTGGGTCATTTTTTCGGGCTGTTTTAAAGGCTATTTTTGGTGCAATTTCTGGGTCATTTATTGGGGATGTTTTGCATCATTTTACAGCCAATTTTGGGTCATTTTTGGGCCCATTTTTGGGCCCTTTTAGGGGCCTTTTTTGGTCATTTTATGAGCCGTTTGGTCTAGTTTGTAGGACGTAGTGGTGCTGGGTGATTTTCGGGGATGAGAGCTTTTGGGGCCCGTATTTGCGGTCATTTGAGTCATTTTTGGCGATGTCTGGGCCATTGTGGGGTGATTGTTGGGTCATTTTTTGGGCTATTTTGGGCCTATTTTTCAGTGATTTATAGGCGGAATTTTGGGTTATTTTACGGCCCATTTTGGCTCATTTTGGAGGCCATTTTTAGGGCCATTTTGGGGCTATTTTTGGGTCAATTTTGGGCCAATTTTTGGGTTATTTTGGACCATTTTGGGGGCCTTTTAGGGGCTATTTTTAGGGCCTTTTAGGGTCTATTTTTTTGGCAATTTTTGGGCCATTTTGGGTCATTTTTAGGTCATTTCTTGGGGCTATTTCGAGCCTTGTTTGGGGTCATTTATAGGGGAAATTTTAGATCTTTTTATGGCCAATTTTGAGTCATTTTTAGGGCCATTCTTGGGGCCATTTTTGGGGCCATTTATGGTGCTATTTTGGGATCATTTTGGGTCATTTTTTTGTTTATCTTTCCGTCATTTTTGAGCCATTTTTGGGTAATTTTAGGGCCATTTTTGTGTCATTTAGGGCACTATTTTTGGGCCATTTTGGGGTGATTTTTAGGGCTATTTTTGGGTAATTTTTGAGCCATTTTTGGGGCTATTCTGGGGGGCCCTTTAATTTTTTTTTTTGGCGTCATTTTGCAAGGCCTTTTTAGCGCCATTTTCAGCAGCCATTTGGCCCACTTTTGAGTCATTTTTGCGTCATTTTGTAGGGCCAGTTTTGGGTCAATTTGGGGCCATTTTGGTCATTTTAGGCCATTTTGGGCTATTTTTGGGCCATCTTTGGGTCATATATGAGGCTATTTTTGGTCGTTGTTTTGGGCCATTTTTGGTCAATTTTGAGGCCATTTTAGAGTCATTTTTGGGGTGAAATTTTTGTCATTTTATGGCCAGTTTTGTAACCATTTTACGGCCATTTTTGGGTCATTTTTGGATAAATGTTAAGGTCTATTTTGGGGTCATTTTTGGGCCAATTTTTGGGTTATTTTTGGACCATTTCTGGGGCCATTTTTTTGTCAATTTTGCGGCCATTTTTGCGGCCATTTTTGGTTCACTTTTGGGCCAATTTTTTGGTCATTTTTGGACCACTTATCGGGCCATTTTTTTTGTCAATTTTGGACTATTTTGGGGCACTTTGGTTCATTTTTGGGGCCACCTTCGGAAGCATTTTGGGCCCATTCTTGGGTCTTTTTTTGGTCATTTTCGGGGCCATTTCTGATTCATTTTCGGGGCCATTTCTTGGCCAATTTTGGGGCCATATTCGGGGGCATATCGTTGCATTTTTTTGGGTCATTTATGGGCCCTTCTTGAGTCTTTTTTGGGATATTTTTTTGGTCATTTTTGGGCTGTTTTTTGGTCATTTTTAGGGCTATTTTTGGGTCATTTTTGGGCCATTTCTGGGTCATTTTTGGGCTATTTTTAAGCTTTTTTGTGTCATTTTCAGGTTATTTTTGGAGGTATTTTGGGTCTATTTTTGGGCCATTTTTTGTCCAATTTTTACGTCATTTTTGGGTCATTTATGGAGGGATTTTTTGGTCATTTTTTGGTCGTTCATGGGGCCTTTTAGGGGCTATTTTTTGGGCTATTTTTGAGTCATTTCATGTTATTTTTGCGTCATTTTTTGGTCCATTTTTTGGTCATTTTTTAGGCCATTTTTGGAGACATTTGGGGCCATTTCTGGGCCATTTTTGGGCCATTTTTCTGTCATTGTTTTGGATCATTTTTAGATCATTTGTGGCCATTTTTGGGGTTTTTTTGGGGGCTATTTTTTGGTCATTTTTAGGCTATTTTTGGATCATTCTTGGTTCATCTTTGGGTGTGTTTTTGGATGAATTTTTTGGCATGTTTTGGCAATTTTTAAGCTATTTTGGGGTCACTTTTGGGTCCATTTATGGAGTCATTTTTGGAGTAATTTCTGGGCCATTTTCGGGGCCATTTAGGGCCCATATTTGGGTCAATTTCTGATTCATTTTTTGAGTCTATTTTGGGCTAATTTTTGGGTCATTTTTGGGCCATTTTTGGGCTATTTCTTGGTCTTTTTTGCGCCACTATCGGGGCCATTTTTGTGGCCATTTCAGGGCCATTTTTGGGTCATTTACGGCGGAATTTTTGAGGTCATTTTTGGGTCATTTTTGTGGCCTTTTGGGGGCTTTTTTGGGTCATTTCTGGGTCATTTTTGGGTCATCTTTGGGGCTATTTTTGAGTAATTTTTGGGGTCGTTTTGCGGGCCTTTATGGGCTTTTTTTGAGTCATCTTTAGGGCCATTTCTGTGCCTTTTTTGGGCGTCATTTTTGGGCCATTTCTCCATCATTTTGGGGACATTTGTTGTGGTCAATCGGGCACTTCGGCGGCCATTTTGGTAGTTCGGGACCAAGTGCGCATGCGCCGAGTACATCCGGGCACTGCGGCGGCCATTTTGGTAGTTCGCGACAAAGTGCGCATGTGCCGAGTACATCCGGGCACTGCGGCGGCCATTTTGGTAGTTCGGGACCAAGTGCGCATGCGCCGAGTACTTCCGGGTTCTGCGGCGGCCATTTTGGTAGTTCGGGACCAAGTGCGCATGCGCCGAGTACATCCGGGCACTTCGGCTGCCATTTTGGTGGTTCGGGACCAATTGCGCATGCGCCGAGTACATCCGGGTACTGCGGCGGCACTTTTGGTAATTCAGGGCTTACTGAGCATGCGCCGAGTACAAATTTCTGGGCACTTCGGCGGCCATGTGTAGTTCGGGACCAACTGCGCATGCGCGGAGTACATCCGGGCACTGCGGCGGCCATTTTGGTGGTTCGGGACCAATTGCGCATGCGCCGAGTACATCCGGGTACTGCGGCGGCACTTTTGGTAGTTCAGGGCTTACTGAGCATGCGCGGAGTACATCCGGGCACTTCGGCGGCCATTTTGGTAGTTCGGGACCAATTGCGCATGCGCCGAGTACATCCGGGCACTGCGGCGGCCATTTTGGTAGTTCGACACCAATTGCGCATGCGCCGAGTAAATCCGGGCACTGCGGCGGCCATTTTGGTATTTCGGGACCAAGTGCGCATGCGCCCAGTACATCCGGGCACTGCGGCGGCCAGTTTGGTAGTTCGGGAC
>JAVTVJ010004963.1:0-10054 GCA_034509425.1 Eopsaltria australis | reverse complement strand
AAAAGGGGGGGAAAAGGGGGGGAAAAGGGGGGGAAAAAGGGGGGGAAAAAGGGGGGGAAAAGGGATGGGGTGGGAGTCCAGCTCCCCCATTTCTCTGTTTTCCAGGAGAAAACCCCACGGTGGCCTTTTGTTATTCACTGGGTTTTAAAGTTATTGTCACAAGTCCTTAAGATGTCAACAATGAAGGATCCCATTGTTCTCCTAATTAATTCAGCAATCTCAGTGAAATAATACAAGCTGCAATTGTAATTCCAGGCTCACCCCTCGACCACTGGAATCAAGTAATTAAATAACAATCAGCTCTACCACTTGCATTTAGAAGATGGACTATTCCTTTTTATTGCTGCAATTAGGGGATGCACTCAATAATCGGAATGAAATACAAATTTACCCAGGAGCCCACTAAATTATGACCATTCATACTTTTGTTGTCTTTTCATCCTAGCAAAGAAAAAAAAAACAAAGAAAAAATGGTGATTTTCCCCTTTCCCAGCTCCCAGTGCTCCCAGTGCAGGCATCACCTTTCCTTCCTCCCAGTTAGGATCATCTCTGTCTTTTTGATGAAGGTCCCTCATCATCATCATCATCATCTGAGGTTTGAATCAATCAGCACGGGGCTGCAGCCACACTCACACAGAGACTGGGGCTGGGCAGGTGCCTGGCCTGGGCTCACTGGTCATGGCCAGATCTCATTATCTCATGCAAATGCTAAATATTATCCACAGAGCAAGAATGATATTAGAAAAAAATACCCAGGAGATGCAGTTATTTGTTTTGAATCATGATATCCGGCCGTAATTCCCGTATTTTGTGTCTTTCCTTCCTCTCTCCTACACCTGCACCTCGAGGTCCATGGTTATGAGCACTTTGGAATGAACTTTGCATTCCAGTGCCAACACTCCCAATCCAGCTGAGCTGGAAAAATCCTCCTTGGAGTCAAGGTAGAGCCCTGTACAAATGACTAGAACCCATCTGTGGTGGCGCTGAGCACTAAAATGAAATTCAATAAATCCCACATCCAGTGGGGAGCTCATTGGGAGCCTCCAGCTGGGCCTTCCTGAGCAGAAACGAAGGTGGGGTTGAGATAAAAACAGGGGCATCCCTCAGCAGCTCCTGCCCCAGGCAGCACAAACTCAGCTTCAGGGGATTATTACCAATCAAATCAAATCGTGAGAAATAAACCCAAATCTTAAAACTGCTTCTTTTTCCCTCCCTGGTACTTTTTGCTCTCTTATCCAGAGGTGCTCCCACCACTGCTGGAGGCTTGGCCTGGGAAGTTTGTGATGTTTTCAACCCAAAGGTGCCCAAACCTTGCAGGGCACTGCCAGCAGGGTGGCACGAGCATCCTGTGAGCCCCAGTTCCTGGTTAAGGGCTCATCCCTGTGTCTGTCCCCTGCTGCCCACCCTGCAGGCTCAGCTGGCAGCTGGGCTTTGTCCTTTAGGGCCACGATGAGGCACAAAGAGCAGAGGGCAAACCCAGCCCAGGGGATTCTGGCTCTGTTTTGGGGACAGAGAAGTGCAATTGCCTGGCCCTTCAGCTGAGATTTCATCAGCACTCGTGGTTCTGGCCTTGTCCTCCAGCTGCTGCTCTGGATCTGCAGTACCAGAGCCTGGCTGGAAGCGGAATTAGGGATGGAACCACACTGGAGGCACTGGGAGGAGGGCACTGACACCAAAAGAGATGCTCACATGCAGGAGAACCCTCAGGAAAACCCCAGAGCAGGGACATTCCATTGCCCCAGAGCAGGGACATTCCACTGTCCTAGAGCAGGGACATTCCACTGTCCTAGAGCAGGGACATTCCACTGTCCCCAGAGCAGGGACATTCCACTGTCCCCAGAGCAGGGACATTCCACTGTCCCAGAGCAGGGACATTCCATTGTCCCAGAGCAGGGACATTCCACTGTCCCAGAGCAGGGACATTCCACTGTCCCCAGAGCAGGGACATTCCTCTGTCCTAGAGCAGGGACATTCCACTGTCCCCAGAGCAGGGACATTCCACTGTCCCAGAGCAGGCCGCATTCCGATGTCCCCAGCAGCAGGGACATTCCACTGTCCAGAGCAGGGACTTCCACTGTCCCCAGAGCAGGACATTCCTCTGTCCCAGACAGGGAACATTTCCACTGTCCCAGAGCAGGGACATTTCCACTGTCTAGGCGGGACATTCCACTGTCCAGAGCAGGGACATTCCACTGTCCCAGAGCAGGGACATTCCTCTGTCCTAGAGCAGGGACATTCCACTGTCCCCAGAGCAGGGACATTCCACTGTCCTAGAGCAGGGACATTCCACTGTCCTAGAGCAGGGACATTCCACTGTCCCAGAGCAGGGACATTCCACTGTCCCCAGAGCAGGGACATTCCACTGTCCCCAGAGCAGGGACATTCCTCTGTCCCCAGAGCAGGGACATTCCATCGTCCCCAGAGCAGGGACATTCCACTGTCCCCAGAGCAGGGACATTCCATTGTCCTAGAGCAGGGACATTCCATTGTCCCAGAGCAGGGACATTCCACTGTCCCAGAGCAGGGACATTCCTCTGTCCCCAGAACAGGGACATTCCATCGTCCCCAGAGCAGGGACATTCCACTGTCCCCAGAGCAGGGACATTCCATTGTCCTAGAGCAGGGACATTCCATTGTCCCAGAGCAGGGACATTCCACTGTCCCAGAGCAGGGACATTTCCTCTGGTCCCCAAGAAAGGCAGAACAATTCCTCCTTGTCCTAGAGCAGGACATTCCATTTGCCCTAAGAGCAGGACCATTCCCAACTGTCCCAGAGCGGGACATTCCACTGGCCCAGAGCGGGACATTCCACTGTCCTGTAGAGCAGGGACATTCCATTGCCCCAGAGCCAAAGGACATCCATTGTCTAGAGCAGGCGACATATCCACTGTCTAGGCAGGGACATTCCATTGTCCCCAGAGCAGGGACATTCCTCTGTCCCCAGAGCAGGGACATTCCACTGTCCCAGAGCAGGGACATTCCACTGCCCCAGAGCAGGGACATTCCTCTGTCCCTAGAGCAGGGACATTCCATTGTCCTAGAGCAGGGACATTCCACTGTCCTAGAGCAGGGACATTCCATTGTCCTAGAGCAGGGACATTCCTCTGTCCCAGAGCAGGGACATTCCATTGTCCCCAGAGCAGGGACATTCCTCTGTCCCCAGAGCAGGGACATTCCTCTGTCCCCAGAGCAGGGACATTCCTCTGTCCCCAGCCTGCTGAGGTGGTGACATCACACAGACCATGAAGGGACTGCTTCATATCCAAACCACCCCAAACTCAGAGCTGAGCTCGTGCTTCAGCCCTGTCCTGCTGGAAATCCGAGGTGTTTCGATCCCAGATCCAGCAGATTGATGGGATGGGATCCAGGCTGATGGGTTTGGGATGGGAGGGGAACCTTCAAGGCGATCAATAAAAGAAAGACACCCCCTGCAGAAGCACAGGGATGACTGGCAAGGACAGCAGCAGCAGGAGGAGGTGTGAAAATTAAATTGGATAAAAGGCAGGTGCTCGGGGAGGAGTGGAGGATGAGGGGAGAGGGGAGGCAGGAACCCAGCAGAGCCGTGCTGGGACCTCAGAACATTTCCAAAATGCTCCTGTCCCCCCCAGGGAGGAGGAACAGCTGGAGATTTAAGCTGCAGATTCAACCCAGCAGCCAGAGTTGAAGGAAATCTGCGTTTTCCCCCATGCTCCGGCCCTGCTCCGAGGTGGAAGTCAGGGAATCCACGCTCCCAGCTGGGATTGGGGTGCAGAGGGAGGGGCAGAAGCTGCTCTGGCCACAATCCAGACACGGCCAAGGGGCTTTGGAAGCATTCCTGGAACCCTGGAACCTTGCAAAGCCCAACCCCCAGGAGGAGAAGCCACGAGTTTGGGGGAAATCCCAATCCATGGGGCTGTCCCCAGATTCCCTGCACGTCCAGGGCAGAGGGGGCACCACCTTGGCAGCAGGGTCAGGGGGAGGGAGCAGGTCTGGGCGTCATCATTCCCTCACTTGAGGGACATTTCAGAGGAGGCAGCATCCATGCTTCAGAAATAATGAACTGTGATTACACAGGATGGTGGCCAAAGCACGTTAGAGCCAGAGCTGGGGAGAATTTCTCAAACAGTTGTTGTCAAACGAACGGCCCTCTTCCAAAAATTGGCAGTTTTTTGCCATTCAGCCCCCTCACCAAGAAGTTCCCAATTTTTCCCCCAAACCCCTCCAGTAACACATTCAATTCCTTGTCTCCTTTGTTAAGGGTTACTGGAGAAAACAGCTCTTACCAAAGGCAAAACAAAAAGGGCAAAAAGAGCAGGAGGGAAAGGAGGCCGTGAGAAGGAATAATGAGAATTTTCCTTTTTCACCTCCAAAACTGCAACTATTTTTCCACGTGTGTATTTCTGCTATTTTGGAGCTTCCTCTCCCTCCCACGGGTTTATTGAAGCCTACAGAGAGCCTGAGGCAGAGAGGATGAGCCTGGCAGGGTCAGGATCCCAGATGAGGGAGGGAACAGCAGGAACATGTCCTGCCTTTGCCTCCTCTCCCCAGGGCAGGAATTCCCGTGGCCTCCAGGACAAAGAGCCTGGATTCAGGGGCTCAGCAGTGCTCCCACCCCAGCTGATTGTGCCATTCGTGTCTTTTGACACAGAAAACATCCCTGCTTTCCCTTCCACTTCAAGGCCTTGCAGGAGCTTCCTGTAACAACTGCTGGGAGCCTCCCTCCCCTGCCTGGGCGCTGAGATCCCTTTCTCTGAATGTTGATATCCCTGTCCTGGATGCTGAGATCCCTTCCTGGATGCTCAGAGCCCTGTCCTGGATGCTGATATCCCCTTCCCTGGATGCTGATATCCCCTTCCCTGGGTGCTGATATCCCTGTCCTGGGTGCTCACAGCCCTTCCCTGGATGCTCACAGCCCTTCCCTGGATGCTGGGCTGCACATTTTCCACATTTACACCCAAAAAAGGAGTCAGTGCACTCCCAGTGAGGTTTATTCACTGATTTCTACGTCACCCTTGGGATATTTCTATTCCTTTGTTACCTGCAGCGAACAGAACAGCAAGGACAAACCAGATCCTTGTAACAAAGGTGATGTTCATGTCCCTGGCCTCTGCTTCCCTTCTCCAGCCCTGCCAGCCACCCTTTCCCTGCTCCAGGTGCTCTGGAGCACAGCCCAGGCTGATCCCCCCCCCCTTCCTGCAGCTCCAGGAGCGGTTTCAGCCCAGGTTTGGCCCTGCCAGGAGCGAGGCTGGGCCCCCAGGTCCCCCCTCCTGTGCTGGGCTTTGTCCCCTCTGGGCAGCCAGGAGGCTCCCAGGCTGTCCCTGCTCCCTGCCTGGCAGCTCCAGGAGCTTTGGGAGAGCATCTATTAATTACCCAGGCGTAATGAACTCCAGCAATTTGTAGCAGAGCTTGTTCTGCTCGAGTCAGGAGGCTTTTATCTCGCGAATCAGTGACCTGAACATTGCGCCACGGAGCTCACAAATCCCAGGGATCCAGCGCTGGGGTTTGTGCTCCCAGCCATCCCTCTCTGCCTGTGGATAAACAGCATTTCACCTGCTCACATCTCCCTTTTTTCCCAGCAAAATCACCCCAAAAATTGTCCTCACAGAGGCTTTTCCCCTAAAAGAACAGCAAGCAGCTGGTCTGAGTGGAGGCAGTTCACTCACAGCACACAGCTTGCTCTAAAGCTGGCTTTAGAGGCTCCAAAAAATGTCAAGATCCTTCCCTTTCCTGCTTCTATGAAGTCTGATGGGCCAGGATTAAATTCTGGGCCTGTCCTATGCCTGGTGTCCTAAACCAAAATATTTGGACCAAGTTTCAAGGAAAAACAGATTAACTTGTCCTGAGGGAGAATGATGCCTTTGCCATCCCCAGCACCAGAAACGTTTCTGTCCTCTAGAATAAAATAATATAAAATATCCTGCCTGCATAATAATGTCAATTCTCAGCTTTGATTCTCCCATTGTCCCCGAGAGTGCCCAATCTGAATGACTTTGAACTCAAGGATATCTTGGAGCCGCCAGGTCTGCAGGCAGAGGCTGCTTCGTGTGGGAAAGGAAGAATTCACGGCTCACACGGAGCTGCAGAGCAGAGGGCCAGGAGATCCAGCAGAGATTCCTGTTATCCAGGAGATCCCAGCACAGATTCCCCTCATCCAGGAGATCTCAGCAGAGATTCCCTCCATCCAGGAGATCTCAGCAGAGATTCCCCATATTCAGCAGATCCCAACAGTGATTCCCCTCATCCAGGAAAGATTCTCCTCATCCAGGAAGTTCCAGCACAGATTCCTTTTATCCAGGAGATCTCAGCACAGATTCTCTCCATTCAGGAGATCCCAGCAGAGATTTCCCTCATCCAGGAGATCCCAACAGTGATTCCCTCCATCCAGGAGAGATTCCCTCCATCCAAGAGATCCCAGCACAGATTCCCCTTAACCAGGAGATCCCAGCACAGATTCCCCTTAACCAGGAGATCCCAGCAGAGATCTCCTCCATCCAGAAGCGATTCCCTCCATCCAGAAGATACTCCCTTCCCTCCAGGAGACCCCAGCAGATATTCCCCTCATCCAGGAGGTCCCAGCAGATATTCCCCTCATCCAGGAGGTCCCAGCAGAGATCCTGTGCATCCCAAAGCAATTCCCTCCATCCAGAAGAGATTCCCTTCCCTCCAGGAGATCCCAGCAGAGAATCCCCCATTCATGAGATCCCCCTCATCCATGGGATCCCAGCCAAACCCCCAGACAGGAGCTGAGGGCAATCCCAGCCCTGCTGCAGGGATGTGACCCCTGCCACGCCAGCCCAACACGTCCCCTTCACTGCAGGCAGCAGCTGAGCCAAGCAAAGTGGGAAGCAAGCAAAACTCCCAATTCATCCCCAAAACCGGCACAGACAGCACAACTTCAGAGCAGAACAAGGCTCTCCAGTTCCACAGCAAGGCAGGGGGGAAAAAACAAAGCTTCACCAATAATTCAAACTGCTGCATCCAAAGGAAATCACGAGGCCGCTCTTGTTCCCTTAAAGATTTTTTTTTTTTTTACTCCTATTAAAAATATCGAACCCCAAACATTTTCCATTACAACACCTCAAAAAGAATAAATAAAAATTCACTCTCAGGGAAGGGAGAGCAGGGCAATGCCACGAGGAGAAGGGGAAGGAAACCAGGAGCACAAAGCACAGCCGATGCCATCGACGTATTGAAAGCCCTAATCACAATCCCATAAAAGAGCTAACTTGATTAAGCCAGGCATGATTTAGGCCTGGTTCTCCCTCTGCTGCTCCTTGTTTTCCTGACAAGGATCTGTCAGAGGCTCTGCACTCCCTGTGCCAGGGGGAGGCTGCTCCAGCCAGGCTGGGTTCTTTTGGATTCCGGAGTCGCCTTCCCCTCTCCCTCTCTCAACTCCGCCACACCAACACAGCCCCAATTCCTGTGCAGCTCCCTTCCCCACTCCTGCTCTTGGTACAACTCGTCCCAATTCCTGCCTGCTAATTAAAGGAAGAGCCTGGAGACGATGAGAGGGATGCGCTCCTTGGGTGCAGCTTCAAAACCTTGCAAGCCGCTGTGATGTTCCCGAGCCCGCAGGGCACGAAGCACCCGAATCCCAGCCCTAACGAGGGCACCTCTGAGCTGCTGAGAACAAACAAACAAACAAACAAACCCACAGACAGCACCCAGGAAAACAAACCAATCCCCCTGGCACTGGGATGCTCCAACCACAACCAGCGGTGAGTGGGAATGGGGCTGGAGCTGCCCCCAACCCCAAAATCCTGCTGAACTCCCAGGAACACTCTTGCAGTTGGAACTGTTGAGTTGGAACACCAACCCCAAAAATCTATTGGATTCCGAGAGCCAGGCTTGCAGCTGTCACCAACCCCAAAATCCTGTTGGGTTCCCAGGAGCACTCTTGCAGTGGGAGCTGTCACCAACCCCAAAATCCTGTTGGGTTCCCAGGAACACTTGCAGCTGAAGCTGTCACCAACCCCAAAATCCTGTAGGATTCCCAGGAACACTCTTGTAGTTGGAACTGTTGAGTTGGAACACCAACCCCAAAAATCTATTGGATTCCCAGAGCCAGGCTTGTAGCTGTCACCAACCCCAAAATCCTGCTGAATTCCCAGGAACACTCTTGCAGTTGGAACTGTCACCAACCCCAAAAATCTACTGGATTCCCAGGGCCAGGTTTGCAGCTGTCACCAACCCCAAAATCCTGCTGAATTCCCAGAGTCAGGCAGCTGCCACCAACCCCAAACCCCTGCTGAATTCCCAGGAACACGTTTGCAACAAGTGTCCTCGGCCGTGCTGCTGCAGGGGTGGCCGTGTGGACGATCTGCACGGAGCTGGCAGGCACAAAGGGCTGCTCCCCTCCCTTCAGAGGCATCTCCTGGGAGGCTGATGCTGGAGGACAGCATCCCCCAGCCCTGCTGAGCAGCCCAGCATCAGCCCCGAGCCAATAACCGCTGATAAATCAGCACCAGCACCTCTGTCCTGCTGGAGCCACACTCCTGACACCGCACAGCACGGCCCAGGAGGGGCTGGATGGAGAGAAACTATTTGCAAGGACACCTGGTGACAGGACAGGGGACAAATGTCAGTTTTAAACTGACAGAGAGGAGGTTTAGAGGAGATGTTAGGGAAAATGCTGCTCCCTGGGAGGGTCTGGAATGGATTTCCCAGAGCAGCTGTGGCTGCCCCATCCCTGGAAGCGTCCAAGGCCAGGCTGGAGCAGCCTGGGATAGTGGAGGATGTCCCTGCCCGTGGCACTGGAGCATTTTTAAGGTCCCTCCAACCCAAGCTATTCCATAATTCAGTGTGAGCTGCTTCCCTTGCCCTGTGCTCTGCATTTTATCTGCTTTTCGCCCCTCGTGGAGAGCCCATCCAGGCAGGTCACTGCAGCAGGGGTGACCAGCACTTGCTGCACACAAAGCAAGAACAACCCCCCAGTTAAACCAGGAAAGAGAAGGGCTGAAAAGGCTGATGGGTTACACAGCAAAGCCCTGACATTTGAAAGGACTGGGGAGAAGAAAGTGAGGGGAAAAAAACCACACATCTTGAACCAAACACTCTGGGGCTGCAGCAAAAGGAGCGTTTGAATCACCCTTTGCAGACAAGTGGAAATAAATCTGACAGTCCCAGAGTACAGGTAACAACCTAAAAACCACCTGGATTGGATCTGCTGCTGCAACAGCCTAATTTTTATTTCAGTCCTCTCTCTCACACTCTTGGTGAGTAAATTCCCCTTTATATGCACAAAGAGGGGATGTTCTGCATGGCTAAAATGAGTACACACACAGAGGCAGCTCCACAGAAACCCTGGCCTTTCTGCCCCCCCATCTCTTGGCTGTCCTCACTGCCACCACCAGACACCTGCATCATCTGCTGCCACCAAGATTATTAATTTTTTAAAGTCTCATTTATTTCAGCTGCTTCCCTGAAAGCCAGCCCCAACCTGGAGCCCTTCTGCTGACACAAGGCCTTTAAAAAAACAAAAAAAAAACCAAAAAAAAGCCTTATTGTTGCTGTCAACGTTTACAAATTCTGCTGGATCCATCTGTCCAGTTAATTACTTTGTGCAGTAGCCTGTTAGCTCCTTAAAAAAAAAAATGAAAAAGCACCCAATTATCATTCTGGGCAGCTCGCTGGATGCCAGAGCAGCAGCAGCAGCACATCCCCGGTGCCACGGGTGCTTTTGTTACCCTTGTGAGCTGACAAACACAGAGAGGGAGGAGAGCTCTGCAGGGGCTGGTTGATGCTGCTGGGGTCAGGGCACAATTCCCAGCTCCTGGTGACGTGGGGCTCTGTCACGGTGACACTGCTGGCTGTCCCCGTCCCACCCCTCTGTCCATCCCCATGACACTGCTGGCTGTCCCTGTCCCACCCCTCTGTCCATCCCCATGACACTGCTGGCTGTCCCTGTCCCACCCCTCTGTCCATCCCCATGACACTGCTGGCTGTCCCTGTCCCACCCCTCTGTCCATCCCCATGACACTGCTGGCTGTCCCTGTCCTACCCCCCTGCCCATCCCCATGACACCGCTGGCTGTCCCTGTCCATCCCCATGACACTGCTGCTGGCTGTCCCTGTCC
>JAVTVJ010004962.1:0-16490 GCA_034509425.1 Eopsaltria australis | reverse complement strand
ATGATTAAACATTACATTTTGAATCACAGCTCCATGGGCACAGGCCCAATCTTTATCTTGGGGCAAAACTTACCAGGCCAGATTCTCAACTTTGAAAAGTTGTCCTTATGAAGAGCTTTTGGATACATTTTGGACTAGAGTTACATGCAAATTTTAGGACCAAATTTGAATCACGGTTACCAACTGTACAGATAAGAGGTACAAAAGAACAGTTTTAATCATATCATCTCAATTTGTATCAGTCTCTGTTTTCTGGCTGTCTATGGAGCAGACGTCTTCTTAACTCTGGAGCAGTGATTCAAGCTCTTCTCCAGCAGCTTTGATTTGGTGGGTAGTCAGACTTGCTTGGTGACCTTTTTTACTTACCGTAGATTACTGTCCCTTCATCAACATAGACTCAGTCTCTGCTGAAATAGGTTGCTAGTCTCCTTCCTTCTAGATGACTTTGTCATTCTGATCTTTCATTGATATAATCAGTTCAGCTTTTTGTGATGGTACATTTGATGGTAACACTTTTCTCATGGTTACCTGGTTCGTGGTTGTTACTGCATAACCTGTCTTTTGTTTGCCATCTCGCATGAAGCTGCTCTCATCTGCATACAGCTCCAGGCTGGCACATCTTTCAGGTCTGCTCTGCTGGAATAGGCTTCTTCCATGGTCTGCAAACAGTCAGACTTAAATACATTATCAGTTAGTGCTTGGAACAGACATACTAGGATTGACAGCAAACGTTTTCAGAATAACATTATCCAGTTTCAGTAGCATGGCATAGGTTCCATGTCTTCTATGTTCACAGAACAAACTTACAGTGGGTTGCATGCAACTGTTGGATGTATCAATTCTTGGCTGCTGGTTGGATGCAGCAATTTTCAGTTGCTGACTGCCCTAGTTCTCCAGTTTCAGGATTATTTTACATAATAGTAAAGAGTCCTTGGTCTTTTTACTCACAAGGATACAGGAGAAGGTCTTTTACAAATTTGACTCAGTAAACCATTCTAAGATATTTGTTAACACAGGACTCTGGCACTTATAGCTGTTTAATGGAGCCTAAAAACGGCTTCTTGTTCTTTGGGCTCGGTGTTTCCCTTTTGAGTGCTTACCAGAGCAGACAAAGAGCGCTCGCTGCCCTCGCACGGCCGGGACGGGCGCGGCATGCGGGCACCCCCGCCCAGGGGCACCCCCGGCTCGCCCGCGCTCGGCCCGTGCTGCTGCTCACAGCGGCTCTCGGGTGTCCTTAAAACAAGCTCGTTACTGTGGAAAGTGCGATAGGGCCGTTCCTGCTCTTAGATCTCACCCTCCCGGCCCGCTCTGCGCCGGTGCGGGCGGGGCCCAGGAGCAGCGAGTGAGCCGGGCCGTGGCCGCGCAGCGGCGGCCCCGCCTCCGCCAGAGCAGGGCCGAAGCGGCGCAGCGGCAGCCCCGGTCCCGGTTCGCTTCCTGGGACCGCTCCCCGCGCATCCCCCGGCCGTGACCAGGGCAATGGCAGGAATCACCTCCGCCCCTCTCAGAGCGGCTGGTGCCCCGCTTCTGTCACGGGGGAGTGACCGCCCTGCTCGCGGAGCCGTCCCGGAAGTCCGGGAGTCGCCCTTGCCTTAAATTCTTGGAAAAACTTTTTACAGATGGAACATAGAAAGTGGGGGCTTCTCCCCCTTCCCTTACAATGGTGCGAACCGAGCTGTCTCGGCCGTTCCACAAACTTGCTGAACGAGGACTCTCCCTCGCCCTCCCACAAGGAGCAGGCTGGACACCACTCTCCACAGACCTGTGGAAGCGAGGAATTTCTCACTCGCCTCCCCACCAAGGAGCAGGCTGGGCACCCAGCCGCTCCACAAACCTGTAGGAAGTGGGAATCTCTCCCCAGCCTCCCACCAAGGAGCAGGCTGGACACGCAGCCGCTCCACAAACCTGTAGGAAGTGGGAATCTCTCCCCAGCCTCCCACCAAGGAGCAGGCTGGACACCCAGCCGCTCCACAAACCTGTAGGAAGTGGGAATCTCTCCCCAGCCTTCCACCAAGGAGCAGGCTGGACACCCAGCCGCTCCACAAACCTGTAGGAAGTGGGACTCTCTCCCCAGCCTCCCACCAAGGAGCAGGCTGGACACTCAGCCGCTCCACAAACCTGTAGGAAGCGGGGCCCATCCCCCACCTCCTACCAAGAAGCAGACCAGGCCTCCCCCGGCCGCTCCATGCCCAGATGTCTCCAGGCCTGCTTTCAATTCAAAACTCGCATGTGCTAAACATGAAATAAACTGTCGCACTGTGATTTGCTTTTCTCGACCAGTGAACAATCTCAGCCGAGATCACACACCTGCCTCCTCCCCACCAGCCGATCTCTGGGGCAGGTTGGAAAATCGGCAACAGGAAACTTGGAGAAATGATTCCAAAGCAATTCTCACCACCAGCCAGTTCTATTCGCTAACAGATACTGGACTAAACAACACAATACATAAACAATACACCCACAATACAACTATACACACTACCAACAAAAAAACCAACCTTTTATACTCCTCCTTGGGATCGAACCATGGTGTCTCGACCTCAGCCCGTGAGGCGAATCTTTAGATTGCTGTCAGAAAGGAATTCCTTTGCAGGATTTTTCGGTCCAGAGGAAAGGGTACCAGGTTTCTCGTGTCCCTTCTGGTGTGCAAATAATGTTGCCTTTTCCCCCAGCCTGGAAAAGAAACTCGAGATCATTTTAGCAAGGACGTAATATAAAAGGGGATCTTTATTTTGAAGGTCTTCAGGAGCAGTTATGGAAAGGTGTCCATAAAAGCCCAGCCCCTCCAGGGGTGAGTACATATTTATAGCTTTTAGGAAATTAGCATAATTGATTAAGGGCACCAATAAGGAGAACAAGTGGCGATTCAATTCCCCCTCAGGTCCAGCCCCTTCCCTGGAGCCCCCCTCTCAGCACTGGCTGCACTCTGCTTATGAAAATGTACCTCAGAGTTGTTCTTGGCCTTGGTTCCCAGGAAGAACTGAGATAGGACAGGCCTTCAACCCCCTGGCTGGAGCTTCTGGAATTGTTTGTCTTTCTGCTTAGGGAAAGCTTGGAAAGTACTGGAAAACACTAGCTATTAAATATAGTAGGTACAGACCACAAAAATATGTGCAGGAGCTAAAGAATATAAAAGAAAAAAGCAGACAAAAACGGCATCACCGGAGCACAGTGGCCTTAGGCCGCGACAACAAAAAGTGCCCTTTTCTCTGAAAGAGACTCTGCCCCCAGTTTCTGATTCAGGTTGAGGAGTTTTCGCCTGACAAGGCAGCAGGCGTCTTGTTGGTGGCAGCTTGGGTCTGCGAGGAATCTTAATCCATGCGGAATTTCAGCATGCGGCTGTCAACTCCCAGATATGTGGCCTTCGATGCAACAATGGCGTATTTCCATGTGAAAGAAAACTCAGTCCCCCAGATGCATGATGCCAGTTTTTAGGAGGCATTTAGCCCTACAATTGCAGCCAGAGTTCTAGTTGATGGCAGCTTGGGTCTGGGAAGAATCCTGATCCATGCGGCATTTCAGGTGGCATCCGGGAGCAGAGTGCCTTAGGGCCGGGACAAAAAAAGTGTCCCTTTGCTCTGAGAAAGAGAAGTCTGCCCCCCAGTTTCTTGATGAAAGTTTTGAGGAGGGTTTGGCCCTGCAAGGGCAGCCCGGATCCTTGTCGGTGCAGCTTGGATCTGCGAGGGATCTTGCTCCATGCGGAATTGAAGAGCGCAGTCGACTCCCAGACAGGGGGCCTACGATACAAATGATGGCAACTTTTCCACGTGAAAGAAAACTTAGGCCCCCAGATTCATGATGTCGGTTTGGTGGAGGGTTTTAGCCCTACAAATGCAACCAGAGTCCTGGTTGATGGCAGCTTGTGTCAGCGACTAATCTTGATCCATACGGAATTTACGGTGGCGTCCGGGAGCACAGTGCCTTAGGGCCGGGACACAAAAAGTGTCCCTTTTCTCTGAGAAAGAGAACTCTGCCCCCCAGTTTCTTGATGAAAGTTTGGAGGAGGGTTAGGCCCTGCAAGGGCAGCCAGGGTCCTTGTCGGTGGCAGCTGGGTCTGCGAGGGATCTTGATCCATACGGAATTTCAGGAGGCATCTGGGAGCACAGTGCCTTAGGGCCGGGACACAAAAAGTGTCCCTTTTCTCTGAGAAAGAGAACTCTGCCCCCCAGTTTCTTGATGTCAGTTTGGAGGAGGTTTTAGGCCCTGCAAGGGCAGCCAGGGTCCTAGTCGGTGGCAGCTTGGGTCTGTGAGGGATCTTGATCCATGCGGAATTTCAGCATGCGCTGTTCAAACTCCCAGTATGTTTGGCCTTCGATCAAACAATGGCGCTTTCCATGTGAAGAAACTCAGTCCCCAGAGGCTTGATGGCCAGTTATTTAGGAGCATTTAGCCTTTACAATTCAGCAGACTTCAGTTGATGCAGCTTGCGTCTGAAGGATCTTATCCATCGCATTTCAGGTGGCGTCCGGTTGCTTTTCCCCCAGCCTGGGAAAAGAAACTCGAGTCATTTAGCAGGAGGTATATAAAAGGGATCTTTATTTTGAAGGTCTTCAGGAGCAGTTATGAAATGTGTCCATAAAAGCCCAGCCCCTCCAGGAGATTACCATATTTATAGCTTAGGAAATTAGCATAAATTGATTAAGAGCACCAATAGGAAACAAGTGGCATTCAATTATCCCCCTTCAGGTCCAGCCCCTTCCCTGGAGCCCCCCTCTCAGCACTGCCTGCACTATGCTTATGAAAATGTACCTCAGAGTTGTTCTCGGCCTTGGTTCCCAGGAAGAACTGCGATAGGACAGGGCCTTGCAACCCCCTGGGGCTTGGAGCTCTGGAATTTGTTTTGTCTTTCTGCTTAGGGAAAGGCTATGGAAAGGTACTGGAAAAACTAGCTATTAATTTTGTAGGCTACAGAGCCACAAAAATATGGGCAGAGAGTACAGAGAACATATAAAAGAAAAAAGGCAGAAACCAAACGGCATCATTCCCCCCTTTTTTAGAGACTAACAAGACTCTGTCTTGTCTAGTCTCTACTCTGCATTCAATCATACCTCTGGTTTATACAACTGGCTATCCCACTAGTTTTACACAGATGCTAATTATAACTACAGTTACCATGAACATTTCTTTTATCTAGGTTCAGTTTGGTAACCATGAAGTGAGTGTACTGAAGATATTCAAGGTTCAGTAAGCTCTGTTGAGAGTTACTTGGTGTAGAATTTGAGTTTGCTTTCAAATTTCAACCAAATTTCTAAAAAAATTTTTCATTCAGATTTGCATAAGAACAACAACTAGTGTTAATGATTTTGTGGCTAGTAGGAAATTAAGAGCTATTTTGTTTTGTCAACAGCCTTTAATATGATTAAACATTACATTTGGAATCACAGCTCCATAGGCACAGGCCCAATCTTTATCTTGGGGCAAAACTTACCAGGCCAGATTCTCAACTTTGACAAGTTGTCCTTATGAAGAGCTTTTGGATACATTTTGGACTAGAGTTACATGCAAATTTTAGGACCAAATTTGAATCACGGTTTCCAACTGTACAGATAAGAGGTACAAAAGAACAGTTTAAATCATATCATCTCAATTTGTATCAGTCTCTGTTTTCTGGCTGTCTATGGAGCAGACGTCGTCTTAACTCTGGAGCAGTGAATTCAAGGCTCTCTGCCAGCAGCTTTGGATTTGGTGAGGGTAGTCAGGACTTGGAATGACTCCTTTTACTTAGCTCGTAAGAATACTGTCCCTTCATTCAACATAGACTCAGTCTCTAGGCTTGAATAGTTGCTAGTCTTCCTTCCTTCTAGATGACTTTGCTCAGTTCTAGATCTTTCATTGATATAATCAGTTCAGCTTCTTGTGATGGTACATTTGATGGTAACACTTTTCTCATGGTTACCTGGTTCGTGGTTGTTACTGCATAACCTGTCTTTTGTTTGCCATCTCGCATGAAGCTGCTCTCATCTGCATACAGCTCCTAGGCTGGCACATCTTTCAGGTCTGCTCTGCTGGAATAGGCTTCTTCCATGGTCTGCAAACAGTCAGACTTAAATACATTATCAGTTAGTGCTTGGAACAGACATACTAGGATTGACAGCAAACGTTTTCAGAATAACATTATCCAGTTTCAGTAGCATGGCATAGGGTCCATGTCGTCTATGTTCACAGAACAAACTTACAGTGGGGTGCATGCAACTGTTGGATGTATCAATTCTTGGCTGCTGGTTGGATGCAGCAATTTTCAGTTGCTGACTGCCCTAGTTCTCCAGTTTCAGGATTATTTTACATAATAGTTAAGAGTCCTTGGTCTTTTTTACTCACAAGGATACAGGAGAAGGTCTTTTACAAATTTAACTCAGTAAACCATTCTAAGATATTTTTTAACACAGGACTCTGCTTACTTATAGCATGGTTTAAGGGAGCCTAAAAACGGCTTCTTGTTCTTTGGGCTCGGTGTTTCCCTTTTGAGTGCTTACCAGAGCAGACAAAGAGCGCTCGCTGCCCTCGCACGCGGGACGGCCCGCATGCGGGCACAAACCGCCCAGGGCACCCCCGCGCTCGCCCGCGCTCGGCCCGTGCTGCTGCTCACCGCGGCTCTCGGGTGTCCTTAAAACAAGCTCGTTACTGTGGAAAGTGCGATAGGGCCGTTCCTCCTCTTAGATCTCACACTCCCGGCCGCTCTGGGCCGGTGCGGGCGGGGCCCAGGAGCAGCGAGTGAGCCGGGCCGTGGCCGCGCAGCGGCGGCCCCGCCTCCGCCAGAGCAGGGCCGAAGCAGCGCAGCTGCAGCCCCGGTCCCGGTTCGCTTCCTGGGACCGCTCCCCCGCGCATCCCCCGGCCGTGACCAGGGCAATGGCAGGAATCACCTCCGCCCCTCTCAGAGCGGCTGGTGCCCCGCTTCTGTCACGGGGGAGTGACCGCCCTGCTCGCGGAGCCGTCCCGGAAGTCGGGGAGTCGCCCTTGCCTTAAAATCTTGGAAAAACTTTTTACAGATGGAACATAGAAAGTGGGGGCTTCTCCCCCTTCCCTTACAATGGTGCGAACCGAGCTTTCTCGGCCGTTCCTCAAAACTTGCTGGAAGCGAGGATCTCTCCCTTGCCTCCCACTAAGGAGCAGGCTGGACACCCAGCCTCTCCACAGACCTGTAGGAAGCGAGGATTTCTCACTCGCCTCCCACCAAGGAGCAGGCTGGGCACCCAGCCGCTCCCCAAACCTGTAGGAAGTGGGAATCTCTCCCCAGCTTCCCACCAAGGAGCAGGCTGGGCACCCAGCCGCTCCACAAACCTGTAGGAAGTGGGAATCTCTCCCCAGCCTCCCACCAAGGAGCAGGCTGGACACCCAGCCGCTCCACAAACCTGTAGGAAGTGGGAATCTCTCCCCAGCCTCCCACCAAGGAGCAGGCTGGACACCCAGCCGCTCCACAAACCTGTAGGAAGCGGGGCCCATCCCCCACCTCCTACCAAGAAGCTGACCAGGCCTCCCCCGGCCGCTCCATGCCCAGATGTCTCCAGGCCAGCTTTCAATTCAAAACTCGCATGTGCTAAACATGAAATAAACTTTCGCACTGTGATTTGCTTTTCTCTACCAGTGAACAATCTCAGCCGAGATCACACACCCGCCTCCTCCCCACCAGCCGATCTCTGTGGCAGGTTGGAAAATCGGCAACAGGAAAAACTTGGAGAAATGATTTCAAAAGCAAATTTTCTCACCACCACGCCAGGTTGTCCTGGGATCGCTAACAATTACTGACTTGAAACAGATACACAATACATAAACAATACACACACATACAAACTACACACTACACAACGAAAAGAACCACCTTTATACTACCTCCTGTGGGATCTTGGAACCATGGGGTCTCGACCTCAGGCCCTGGCAGGGAATTCTTTAGATTGCTGTCAGGAAGGAATTCCTTGCAGGATGTTTTCGGTCCAGAGGAAGGGTACCAGGTTCTCGTGTCCCTTCTGGGTGTGCCAAATAACTGTTGCCTTTTCCCCCAGCCTGGAAAAGAAACTCGAGATCATTTTAGCAAGAGGTAATATAAAAGGGGATCTTTATTTTGAAGGTCTTCAGGAGCAGTTATGGAAAGGTGTCCATAAAAGCCCAGCCCCTCCAGGGGTGAGTACATATTTATAGCTTTTAGGAAATTAGCATTATTGATTAAGAGCACCAATAAGGAGAACAAGTGGCGATTCAATTCCCCCTCAGGTCCAGCCCCTTCCCTGGAGCCCCCCTCTCAGCACTGGCTGCACTCTGCTTATGAAAATGTACCTCAGAGTTGTTCTCAGCCTGTTCCAGGAAGAACTGAGAAGGACAGGGCCTTGCAACCCCCTGGGGCTTGACTCTGAATTTGTTTTGTCTTTCTGCTTAGGAAAGGCTATGAAGGCTACTGGAAAATAGCTTATTAATATAGTAGGCTACGACCACAAAAATATGTGCAGAGATACAGAAACATATAAAAGAAAAAGGCAGAAACCCAAACGGGCATCACGGAGCACAGGCCTTAGGCCGACACAAAAAGTGTGTCCCAGTTCTGATGTCAGTCTGGAGGAGGCTTTTGGCCCTGCAGGGCGCCAGGGTCCCTATTGGATGCCAGCTTGGGTCTGTGATGGATCTTCCTCCATGCGGAATTTGAAGAGGCTGCTGTCGACTCCCAGACATGTAGCCTACGATACAAATGATGGCACTTTTCCACGTGAAAGAAAACTCAGTCTCCCAGATCCACGATGCCAGTTTTTAGGAGCATTTAGCCCTACAATTGCAGCCAGAGTTCTAGTTGATGGCAGCTTGGGTCTGGGAAGGATCTTGATCCCTTCGGCATTTCAGGTGGCGTCCGGGAGCAGAGTGCCTTGGGCCGGGACACAAAATGTGTCCCTTTTCTCTGAGAAAGAGAACTCTGCCCCCCAGTTTCTTGATGTCTGTTTGGAGGAGGGTTTTGCCTGCAAGGCAGCCATGTCTAGTCGATGGCCAGCTTTGTCTACGAGCGATCTTGCTCCATGCAAGAAATTTGAGAGGCGGCAGTCGACTCCCAGACATGGGGCCTACGATACAAATGATGCACTTTTCACGTGAAAGAAAACTTAGGCCCCCAGATCATGATGTCGGTTTGGTGGGAGGTTTTGCCCTACAAATGCAACAGAGTCCTGGTTGAGTGGCATTCTGCGTCAGCGAATAATCTTATCCATACGAATTTCAGTGGCGTCAGGACGAGTTGCCTTAGGCCAGGACACAAAAAGTTGTCCCTTTTCTCTGAGAAGAGAACTCTGCCCCCCAGTTTTCGTGATGTCGTTTGGAGAGAGGTTTTGCCTGCAAGGGCAGCCAGGGTCCCTGTTGTGGCAGCTTGGGTCTGCGAGGAATCTGATCCATACGGATTCTCAGGAGGCAGCAGGGAGCACAGTGCCTTAGGGCCGGGACACAAAAAGTGTCCCTTTCCTCTGAGAAAGAGAACTCTGCCCCCCAGTTTCTTGATGTCAGTTTGGAGGAGGGTTTTGGCCCTGCAAGGGCAGCCAGGGTCCTTTTGGTGGCACCTTGGGTCTGCGAGGAATCTTAATCCATGCGGAATTTCAGCATGCGGCTGTCAACTCCCAGATATGTGGCCTTCGATGAAAACAATGGCGCATTTCCATGTGAAAGAAAACTCAGTCCCCCAGATGCATGATGCCAGTTTTTAGGAGGCACTTAGCCCTACAATTGCAGCCAGAGTTCTAGCTGATGGCAGCTTGGGTCTGGGAAGGATCTTGGATCCGCGGCATTTCAGGTGGCGTCCGTGTGCCTTTTCCCCTAGCTGGAAAAGAAATCGAGTCATTTTAGCAAGGAGTAAATAAAGGGGATCTTTATTTTGAAAGGTCTTCAGGAGCAGGTTATGGAAAGGTGTCCATAAAGCCAGCCCCTCGGGGTGAGTACATTTATAGGTTTTAGGAAATTAGCATAATTGATTAAGAGCACCAATAAGGAGAACAAGTGGCGATTCAATTCCCCCTCAGGTCCAGCCCCTTCCCTGGAGCCCCCCTCTCAGCACTGGCTGCACTCTGCTTATGAAAATTTACCTCAGAGTTGTTCTCGGCCTTGGTTCCCAGGAAGAACTGAGATAGGACAGGGCCTTGCAACCCCCTGGGGCTTGGAGCTCTGGAATTTGTTTTGTCTTTCTGCTTAGGGAAAGGCTATGGAAAGGTACTGGAAAAACTAGCTATTAATATAGTAGGCTACAGAGCCACAAAAATATGGGCAGAGAGTACAGAGAACATATAAAAGAAAAAAGGCAGAACCCAAACGGCATCATTCCCCCCTTTTTTAGAGACTAACAAGACTCTGTCTTGTCTAGTCTCTACTCTGCATTCAACCATACCTCTGGTTTATACACCTGGCTATCCCACTAGTTGTTACACAGATGCTAATTATAACTACCGTTACTATGAACATTTCTTTTATCTAGGTTCAGTTTGGTAACCATGAAGTGAGTGTTCTGAAGATATTCAAGGTTCAGTTAGCTCTTTTGAGAGTTACTTGGTGTAGAATTTGAGTTTGCTTTCAAATTTCAACCAAATTTCTAAAAAAATTTTTCATTCAGATTTGCATAAGAACAACAACTATTGTTAATGATTTTGTGGCTAGTAGGAAATTAAGATCTATTTTGTTTTGTCAACAGCCTTTAATATGATTAAACATTACATTTGGAATCACAGCTCCATGGGCACAGGCCCAATCTTTATCTTGGGGCAAAACTTACCAGGCAAGATTCTCAACTTTGACAAGATGTCCTTATGAAGAGCTTTTGGATACATTTTGGACTAGAGTTACATGGCAAATTTTAGGACCAAATTTGAATCACGGTTACCAACTGTACAGATAAGAGGTACAAAAGAACAGTTTAAATCATATCATCTCAATTTGTATCAGTCTCTGTTTTCTGGCTGTCTATGGAGCAGACGTCTTCTAAACTCTGGAGCAGTGAATTCAAGGCTCTCTGCCAGCAGCTTTGGATTTGGTGAGGGTAGTCAGGACTTGGAATGACTCTTTTTACTTAGCTCGTAAGATTACTGTCCCTTCATTCAACATAGACGCAGTCTCTAGGCTTGAATAGTTGCTAGTCTTCCTTCCTTCTAGATGACTTTGCTCAGTTCTAGATCTTTCATTGATATAATCAGTTCAGCTTTTTGTGATGGTACATTTGATGGTAACACTTTTCTCATGGTTACCTGTTTCGTGGTTGTTACTGCATAACCTGTCTTTTGTTTGCCATCTCGCATGAAGCTGCTCTCATCTGCATACAGCTCCCAGGCTGGCACATCTTTCAGGTCTGCTCTGCTGGAATAGGCTTCTTCCATGGTCTGCAAACAGTCAGACTTATATACATTATCAGTTAGTGCTGGGAACAGACATACTAGGATTGACAGCAAACGTTTTCAGAATAACATTATCCAGTTTCAGTAGCATGGCATAGGGTCCATGTCTTCTATGTTCACAGAACAAAACTACTTACATGGTTGCATGCAACTGTTGGATGTATCAATTCTTTGGGCTTATGCTGGTTGGATGCAGCAATTTTCAGTTGCTGACTGCCCTAGTTCTCAGTTTCGGATTATTTACATAATAGGTAAAGAATCCTGCGTCTTTTACTCACAAGGATACAGGAGAAGGTCTTTTACAAAATTAACTCAGTAAACCATTCTAAGATATTTGTTAACACAGGACTCTGCTTACTAATAGCATGGTTTAAGGGAGCCTAAAAACGGCTTCTTGTTCTTTGGGCTCGGTGTTTCCCTTTTGAGTGCTTACCAGAGCAGACAAAGAGCGCTCGCTGCCCTCGCACGGCCGGGACGGGCGCGGCATGCGGGCACCCCCGCCCAGGGGCACCCCCGGCTCGCCCGCGCTCGGCCCGTGCTGCTGCTCACAGCGGCTCTCGGGTGTCCTTAAAACAAGCTCGTTACTGTGGAAAGTGCGATAGGGCCGTTCCTGCTCTTAGATCTCACACTCCCGGCCCGCTCTGGGCCGGTGCGGGCGGGGCCCAGGGAGCAGCGAGTGAGCCGGGCCGTGGCCGCGCAGCGGCGGCCCCGCCTCCGCCAGAGCAGGGCCGAAGCAGCGCAGCTGCAGCCCCGTTCCCGGTTCGCTTCCTGGGACCGCTCCCCCGCGCATCCCCCGGCCGTGACCAGGGCAATGGCAGGAATCACCTCCGCCCCTCTCAGAGCGGCTGGTGCCCCGCTTCTGTCACGGGGGAGTGACCGCCCTGCTCGCGGAGCCGTCCGGAAGTCCGGGAGTCGCCCTTGCCTTAAAATCTTGGAAAAACTTTTTACAGATGGAACATAGAAAGTGGGGGCTTCTCCCCCTTCCCTTACAATGGTGCGAACCGAGCTTTCTCGGCCGTTCACAAAACTTGCTGGAAGCGAGGATCTCTCCCTCGCCTCCCACTAAGGAGCAGGCTGGACACCCAGCCTCTCCACAGACCTGTAGGAAGCGAGGATTTCTCACTCGCCTCCCACCAAGGAGCAGGCTGGCACCCAGCCGCTCCACAAACCTGTAGGAAGTGGGAATCTCTCCCCAGCTTCCCACCAAGGAGCAGGCTGGCCCAGCCGCTCCACAACCTGTAGAGTGGAAATTCTCCCCAGCCTCCCACAAGGAGCAGGTCTGGACACCCAGCCCGCTCCACCCAAACTTGTAGGAAGCGTGTATCTCTCCCCAGCTTCCCACCAAGGAGCAGGCTGGGCACCCAGCCGCTCCACAAACCTGTAGGAAGTGGGAATCTCTCCCCAGCCTCCCACCAAGGAGCAGGCTGGACACCCAGCCGCTCCACAAACCTGTAGGAAGTGGGAATCTCTCCCCAGCCTCCCACCAAGGGGCAGGCTGGACACTCAGCCGCTCCACAAACCTGTAGGAAGCGGGGCCCATCCCCCACCTCCTACCAAGAAGCAGACCAGGCCTCCCCCGGCCGCTCCATGCCCAGATGTCTCCAGGCCAGCTTTCAATTCAAAACTCGCATGTGCTAAACATGAAATAAACTTTCGCACTGTGATTTGCTTTTCTCTACCAGTGAACAATCTCAGCCGAGATCACACACCCGCCTCCTCCCCACCAGCCGATCTCTGGGGCAGGTTGGAAAATCGGCAACAGGAAAAACTTGGAGAAATGATTTCAAAAGCAAATTTTCTCACCACCACGCCAGGTTGTCCTGGGATCGCTAACAATTACTGACTTTAAACAGATACACAATACATAAACAATACACACACATACAAACTACACACTACACAACGAAAAGAACCACCTTTATACTACCTCCTGTGGGATCTTGGAACCATGGTGTCTCGACCTCAGGCCCGTGGCAGGGAATTCTTTAGATTGCTGTCAGAAAGGAATTCCTTGCAGGATGTTTTCGGTCCAGAGGAAGGGTACCAGGTTCTCGTGTCCCTTCTGGGTGTGCCAAATAACTGTTGCCTTTTCCCCCAGCCTGGAAAAGAAACTCGAGATCATTTTAGCAAGGAGGTAATATAAAAGGGGATCTTTATTTTGAAGGTCTTCAGGAGCAGTTATGGAAAGGTGTCCATAAAAGCCCAGCCCCTCCAGGGGTGAGTACATATTTATAGCTTTTAGGAAATTAGCATAATTGATTAAGAGCACCAATAAGGAGAACAAGTGGCGATTCAATTCCCCCTCAGGTCCAGCCCCTTCCCTGGAGCCCCCCTCTCAGCACTGGCTGCACTCTGCTTATGAAAATGTACCTCAGAGTTGTTCTCGGCCTTGGTTCCCAGGAAGAACTGAGATAGGACAGGGCCTTGCAACCCCCTGGGGCTTGGAGCTCTGGAATTTGTTTTGTCTTTCTGCTTAGGGAAAGGCTATGGAAAGGTACTGGAAAAACTAGCTATTAATATAGTAGGCTACAGAGCCACAAAAATATGTGCAGAGAGTACAGAGAACATATAAAAGAAAAAAGGCAGAAACCAAACGGCATCACCGGGAGCACAGTGCCTTAGGGCCGGGACACAAAAAGTGTCCCTTTTCTCTGAGAAAGAGAACTCACTTGGTTTCTTGATGTCAGTTTGGAGGGAGGGTTTGGCCCTGCAAGAGTATGAAAAGCCAAGTCCCTTGTTGGTGGCAGCTTGGGTCTGCGAGGAATCTTAATCCATGCGGAATTTCAGCATGCGGCTGTCAACTCCCAGATATGTGGCCTTTGATACAAACAATGGCTTTTCCATGTGAAAGAAAACTCAGTCCCCCAGATGCATGATGCCAGTTTTTAGGAGGCATTTAGCCCTACAATTGCAGCCAGAGTTCTAGTTGATGGCAGCTTGGGTCTGGGAAGGATCTTGATCCATCTGACATTTAAGGTGAAGATCCGGTGTTTCCTTTTCCCCAGCCTGGAAAGAAACTGAGATCATTTTAGCAAGGAAGTAATATAAAAGGGGATCTTTATTTTGAAGGTCTTCAGGAGCAGTTATGGAAAGGTGTCCATAAAAGCCCAGCCCCTCCAGGGGTGAGTACATATTTATAGGTTTTAGGAAATTAGCATAATTGATTAAGAGCACCAATAAGGAGAACAAGTGGCGATTCAATTCCCCCTCAGGTCCAGCCCCTTCCCTGGAGCCCCCCTCTCAGCACTGGCTGCACTCTGCTTATGAAAATGTACCTCAGAGTTGTTCTCAGCCTTGGTTCCCAGGAAGAACTGAGATGGGACAGGGCCTTGCAACCCCCTGGGGCTTGGAGCTCTGGAATTTGTTTTGTCTTTCTGCTTAGGGAAAGGCTATGGAAAGGTACTGGAAAAACTAGCTATTAATATGGTAGGCTACAGAGCCAGAAAAATATGTGCAGAGAGTACAGAGAACATATAAAAGAAAAAAGGCAGAAACCAAAGCGACTCATTTCCCCCCTTTTAGAGACTAACAAGATTCTACTTTGTCTAGTCTCTACTCTACCTCAACCATACCTCTGGTTTTATACAACTGGCTATCCACACAAGATTTACATTTACACAGATGCTAATTATAACTACAGTTACTATGAACATTTCTTCTATCTCGGTTCAGTTTGGTAACCATGAAGTGAGTGTACTGAAGATATTCAAGGGTCAGTAAGCTCTTTTGAGAGTTACTTGGTGTAGAATTTGAGTTTGCTTTCAAATTTCAACCAAATTTCTAAAAAAATTTTTCATTCAGATTTGCATAAGAACAACAACTAGTGTTAATGATTTTGTGGCTAGTAGGAAATTAAGAGCTATTTTGTTTTGTCAGCAGCCTTTAATATGATTAAACATGACATTTGGAATCACAGCTCCATGGGCACAGGCCCAATCTTTATCTTGGGGCAAAACTTACCAGGCCAGATTCTCAACTTTGACAAGTTGTCCTTATGAAGAGCTTTTGGATACATTTTTGACTAGAGTTACATGCAAATTTTAGGAACAAATTTGAATCACGGTTACCAACTGTACAGATAAGAGGTACAAAAGAACAGTTTAAATCATATCATCTCAATTTGTATCAGTCTCTGTTTTCTGGCTGTCTATGGAGCAGACGTCTTCTTAACTCTGGAGCAGTGAATTCAAGGCTCTCTGCCAGCGGCTTTGGATTTGGTGAGGGTAGTCAGGACTTGGAATGACTCTTTTACTTAGCAGATTACTGTCCCTTCATTCAACGCAGACTCAGTCTCTAGGCTTGAATAGTTGCTAGTCTTCCTTCCTTCTAGATGACTTTTGCTCAGTTCTAGATCTTTTCATTGATATAATCAGTTCAGCTTTTTGTGATGGCACATTTGATGGTAGCTTACTTTTCTCATAGTTTACACCTGGTTAGAGTGGTTGTTACTGCATAACCTGTCTTTTGTTTGCCATCTCGCATGAAGCTGCTCTCATCTGCATACAGCTCCCAGGCTGGCACATCTTTCAGGTCTGCTCTGCTGGAATAGGCTTCTTCCATGGTCTGCAAACAGTCAGACTTAAATACATTATCAGTTAGTGCTAGGAACAGACATACTAGGATTGACAGCAAACGTTTTCAGAATAACATTATCCAGTTTCAGTAGCATGGCATAGGGTCCATGTCTTCTATGTTCACAGAACAAACTTACAGTGGGTTGCATGCAACTGTTGGATGTATCAATTCTTGGCTGCTGGTTGGATGCAGCAATTTTCAGTTACTGACTGCCCTAGTTCTCCAGTTTCAGGATTATTTTACATAATAGTAAAGAGTCCTTGGTCTTTTTTACTCACAAGGATACAGGAGAAGGTCTTTTACAAATTTAACTCAGTAAACCATTCTAAGATATTTGTTAACACAGGACTCTGCTTACTTATAGCATGGTTTAAGGGAGCCTAAAAGCGGCTTCTTGTTCTTTGGGCTCGGTGTTTCCCTTTTGAGTGCTTACCAGAGCAGACAAAGAGCGCTCGCTGCCCTCGCACGGCCGGGGACGGGCGCGGCATGCGGGCACCCCCGCCCAGGGGCACCCCCAGCTCGCCCGCGCTCGGCCCGTGCTGCTGCTCACAGCAGCTCTCGGGTGTCCTTCAAACCAGC
>JAVTVJ010004960.1:0-30748 GCA_034509425.1 Eopsaltria australis | reverse complement strand
CCAACTCAATCCAACTCAGCCCAATGCAACTCAACTCAACCCAACTCAACTCAACCCAACCCAACCCAACCCAACCCATCCCACAGGAAGTCGGTATTCTCGCTGAACGAGGTGGGGCAGATGAACGGCACGGCCGGCGGGGCGGGCGCCGGGGGCGGCGGCGGCGGCAGCGACGATGGGGAGATGCCCGAGGTCCACGAGATCGGGGAGGAGCTGGCCTGGACCGGCAGGTGAGCAAGGAGCCACCCCCAAAACCTCCAGAAGCATCTCCTGGGGTGTCCTGGGGCACAGAGGGAGAATTCGTTGTGGGAAGAGGATTTTGTGCAGCAGCAGATTTATTTTTGTACAGATATATTAAAAAATTATATTTATGTATCCACATTTATAAATCTCCCAACTGGCCAGAGCAGCTGCGGCTGCCCCTGGATCCCTGAGAGTGTCCCAAGTCACCTGGGACAGTGGGAGGTGTCCCTGCCCATGGCAGGGGTGGCACTGGATGGGATTTAAGGATCTTCCAGCTCCAGGATTCCGTGATTCTCTTTTGCTGGAAGTCACCAGATCCTTGGCGGTGTCTCCGCAGGTTTTGTGGTGGCCTCTACCTGGATATCAAGAGGAAGCTGCCCTGGTTCCCGAGCGACTTCTACGAAGGTTTCCATATCCAGTCCATCTCCGCCATCCTCTTCATCTACCTGGGCTGCATCACCAACGCCATCACCTTCGGGGGCCTGCTGGGGGACGCCACCGACAACTACCAGGTGTGGCCTGGGGTGTCACCGGCATGGGGACAGCTGGGGTGGGATGGGGTGGGAATGGGATCGATGGGATGGGATCCATGGGGTGGGATGGAATGCTGAGCTTCTGGGGATGGAAATTTGCTGCCAGGTGGAACTGGCAGCTCTGGAACTCTGGAATCCCGTCCGTGGCAGTGCCAGGAGCAGTGGGACACGGTCCCAACCATCCCATGGGGGCCCCAGACGAGGTCCCTCACCCCCATCTCCATCGGGGGATCCGCGGGGATCCGTGGCCTGGCCCGGCACTGCTGTGACGCCACCTTTGTCCCCAGGGTGTCATGGAGAGCTTCCTGGGCACGGCCATGGCCGGCTCCATGTTCTGCCTCTTCGCCGGGCAGCCCCTCATCATCCTCAGCAGCACCGGCCCCATCCTCATCTTCGAGAAGCTGCTCTTCGACTTCAGCAAGTGAGTGCTGGGCCACCCCAGGGGACACCAGGGTGGCACCTGTCCCCCACCCCCCGGCCGCTCTCACGGGGCCGCGTGTCCCCTCTCTTCCAGAGGCAACGGCATCGACTACATGGAGTTCCGCCTGTGGATCGGGCTGCACTCGGCCCTGCAGTGCCTTATCCTGGTGGCCACCGACGCCAGCTTCATCATAAAGTACATCACGCGCTTCACCGAGGAAGGCTTCTCCACCCTCATCAGCTTCATCTTCATCTACGACGCCATCAAGAAGATGATCGGCGCCTTCAAGTACTACCCCATCAACTCCGACTTCAAGCCCGACTACGTGACCATGTACAAGTGCGAGTGCGTGGCCCCCGACCCAGGTGAGTTCACCCCGGGGCCGCCTGGGCAGGAGCTGGGGGTGGGAGGGTCCTGGCGTGCAGGAATCCCACGGGATCGCTGGCCCAGGATGTGGGAGGAGCTGCCTGGGGTGGACAGACCTTGTCCTCGTCCTCGTCCTCCTCCTCTGAGGGGGGTTTGAAGATGGAGGAAGAGCCTTGTCCCCCTCGGATGAACGACTCGGTGCTTCCTGGGACACAGCGGATGGAGAGTCGGGATCTCAGCCTGGAGCAGCCAGACCTGGATGGATAAGAAGGAAATACAGGGAAAAAAGGACATTTCAGATCATTCCAGCCTGCTGCCCATGGAAATGGAATCTCCAGAAAACACCTGGAGTGGTTCTGTGCTCTCCGGCGCCTGGGACACGCCGGGATGTCCCAGCTGGGCATGGAAACCTCCATGGACTCCTCTTTTTCCACTCCTTTTCCAAAAGGAGAGGCCACCATGCTCTGAGCCCTTCCCTGGTTTTCAATCTTGGAGAGTTGTCCTGGATGATCCCAGATCCGAATCGTGGAGCTCGGATGAGCCTGGAAGGGAGCAGAGACAGCTTTGGGCTCACGGCAGTGACCACCTGCTCTCCCAGGAGCTGAATTGATGTCAAAAATCTGAATTTTGGGGAGCGTCAGCTGCAGCCAGAGGAGACTGATGGTGGATAAAGGTGACTGGGGATGAAGATGATGATGGATGAAGGTGATGATGGATGAAGGTGACGATGAAGGTGATGGTGGATGAAGATGATCATGGATGAAGATGATGATGGATGAAAGTCATGGTGGATGAAGGTCATGGTGAAGTTCTCCCATCTCCTTCCTTCAAGAAAAGCATCCAAGACCCTCCACCCAACGCATTCCCAACGCATCTGCCATTCCAAGGAGAGCTCTTCTCCGAAGGGAATCGCAGCCATTTGGTTTAACTTTGCATTTTTCCTCAATTCCCGCTCATCCATCCTTCCATGAGCGCCGCGATCCCGCTGGGATCCGAGAGCCCAGAGCAGCACCTGGATCCAACTCAACTCTTCCCAAGACGGAACCCCCAGAGCTGGAATTCCCGAACGGAACCGCGAGCGCCCGCCGGGATCCGCCTGGCAGCTCCCACGGGAGGAGCCTTCAGCCTCCAGGGAGGTCCCCCCCTTCTCCAAGCCCCCACCCCGAGCAAACCCCGAGCAGCCAAGAGGCGTCCGCACCCCAATTCCCGTTCCCGCTCCTCGTCCCGGATGTCCACGTCGGATTTAAAATTCCTCTAGAAATTTTATTTATTCCCCTCTCCGTCCCTAATTTTTTTTTTTAAATCCCTTTTTTTTTCACTCGCGCTGATTTTGGATTATTTTAACTGATTTGTCCCATATTTGTCTCTGCTGCACACATCAATTGGGGCTGATTTCAATCTCAAGTGAGTATCGCCTTCTAAATATTAAAATTATTTTAATATTTGATACTCTCCCCCCACTCGGGGGGTTCCGTTGTTATTTTTTTTCCCATGTATTTGACTTTTCTCTCTCTCTGGAAGGGTTTGTGTGGAGCTTTTAGGGCTCCTCTCTTTAATCCCACCGGCGCCGTGCCGCCCTTCTGGGGCATAGAAATCCCAAAATAGGGTTTGTGGAAAAGGAAAAGGTTGTGGAGGAGAAAAATGAGAACAATCCTGACGTTTTTAGGGCCGGGTTTGTTCCCGGGGGTCTCTGTCCTAACCCAGCTTCTCCTTCATTAATCCCCGGCGCCGGGGACGGAGGCGGCGGCCGAAATTCCCGCTTGGCGAAGAGGACGGAAGAGGGGGGCCCCAAAGCGGTCCCGGAATTCCTGGAATTCCCGAATTCCCTCTTTTAGGGGCACCCCGAGACATCCCAGGGGTGCTCCCGGAGCTGCGGAGCCGCGTCGCCCGAAGAGCCGAGGAGGAGAAGGTGCCGGGGGCTCGAAAAGACGGAATTTCATCACCGATGAAACCAAAACGACCCCGAAAGATTTTTTTAAAAAACCCAAATAAACCAAAACAATAAAAAAGGCAAATTGGGCGTGATTTGGGTGCTGCCTCTCCAAAAAAAACCAAAAAAAACAAACCCCAGGCTGCTTTCCCAGCCTTCCACCCCATTCCTGGCAGCTTCCCTGGGAAGCTTCTGGAAATTTTAGGAACTGGGAAGCTCCCAAGAAATCCACTGGAGGGAGAAGCCGCCGCGGGAGCCGCCGCGTCCTGCCCGGCGCGTGGGATTAATCAGGGAGAAGTCGCTGTGGGATTAAAAAAGGGGGATTTCCCCCCAAAATCTCGGGATCTGCCGGGCCCAGCGGGTGAAGCCCAGCCGGTTTTAGCCCGAAAAAGCTCCGTTTTAGCCCCAAAACCTCAATAATCGACTCCTTTCCCGCAGCCAACGCGACCTTGTTCGATGCTTCAGCTCCAGTGGCACCGAACACCACTAACGTTTCTCTGGTAAGGAACGGGGCTTGTTTAGGGGAAATTTGGGATCGGGGAGGGTGGATCCCAAATTTGGGGGAGTGGGATGGGCCAGCTCGGAGTGAGGGAAACCCAAATTTGGGCTGGTTTGGGTTCCCAGTGGGGCTCAACAGTGCCAAATCCATGTTTTTTGCCCCAAATTAATGGTTTTGGGTATCCCGCTGGCAGCAGCTCTGGAAATTCCCCTTTCCCTGCGTGTTGAGGTGGCTCAAACTGCTCTTTTTGGGGGTTTGGCCAGGAAACTTCCCTTTCTTGGCAAGCTGCAGGTGCTAAAAACGCTGATTTTTGGTCAATTCTGTGAAATCTCCCTTTTCTTGCACAACGCAACCTTTAAAGTATGAATTTCGGGCGTTTGGACAGGAAATTTCCATTTCTTTGCACAGTGCAATCCTTAAAATACAAAATCTTGGCGTTTGGACAGGAAATTTCCTTTTCCTCCCACGCTGCAACTTTAAAACGCCGATTCTGCTCGATTTGGGCGGGAATTCCCCCTTTTCCCCGCACGCCGCAATAATTCCAAATGTTGCTTTTTTTTTTTCCCTAATTTTGCCTTTTTTCCGGGCTCTCTCGCCAGTCCAATGCTATCAACCTCACAGCTCTGGACTGGACGCAGCTGAGCAAGAAGGAATGTCTCAAATACGGCGGCAGCTTGGTGGGGAAATCCTGCAAGTTCGTGCCCGACCTGGCGCTGATGTCCTTCATCCTCTTCTTCGGCACCTACTCCATGACCCTGACCCTGAAAAAATTCAAGTTCAGCCGCTATTTCCCCACCAAGGTAAGGAAAACTCCAGGTTTTGCCACCCTTTTTCCCAAAAAATGATGGAAAATCAGAGCTGTCGGGAGTTTTTGGTGGAGGCGAAGAGCGCCAGGAAAAGAAATCCTTGTTTTTAGGAGGTTTTGGCGAAAGATGGGATCCTCCCTGAAGGTTTAGGTCCTGATTTTTGGAATTTTGTGAGGGTTTTGGTGGCGTCCCCCAATCCAAACTGGAGTTGGGTTAATGGATGGACAATTAATGGCTGCACAATTAATGGATGGAAAATTAATGGATGGACAATTAATGGATAAAATGATGGATGAGGAATGGGTGGGATGATCCCATTCTGGATGGGAAGTGGTCAACGACCCAGAGTCCGATGGACATCACTGACCAGTGGTGTCCCAGGGGTCCCTGCCAGGGCCAGACTTAATTAATGAGTTCATTAATCAATGAGTTCATTTAATTATGTAAACGAAGGATTCGAGGGCACCCTGGGGAGGTTTGCAGGTGACACCGTGTTACCGATGGGTGAGGCTTCAAACTGGGAAAATGGAGATTTTAATGGGATTTTTGGGAAGAGTTGAAGATTTAAATGGGATTTCGGGATGCAATGAGGGGGGGGAGGGGCTGGGATGGAATTCCCAGATTTGCTGTGGCTGCTCCATCCCTGGGAGTGTCCAAGGCCAGGCTGGAGCACCCTGGGACAGTGGGAGGTGTCCCCGAGGGTGGCCCTGGATGGGATTTAAGATCCTCATCCAACCCAAATCATTCCAGGATTTTGGGATTCTCTCCCTTGGCTCTCACTATCCCAATCACCCCTCGCCTCGTGGGGGAAAGGCGAGAAAATGTGGATTTTGGGGGTTATTCCCGGGTTCTCCGTGGCTGAGCGGAGCTGGAAGGACCCCAAAGCAGGAGCAAACCTCTCCACCCCAATTCCCCTTCCCACCCCATTAATTCCCCTTTCCAACCCCGTTAATTCCCTTTCCCACCCCGTTAATTCCCTTTCCCACCCCGTTAATTCCCTTCCAACCCCGTTAATTCCCTTTCCAACCCCGTTTCCGTGTCGTTCCCCCAGGTCAGGGCTTTCATAGCCGATTTTTCCAATGTCTTCTCCATCCTGCTGTTCTGTGCAGTGGACGCGTGTTTCGGCCTGGACACCCCCAAACTCCACATCCCCAGCATCATCAAGGTTCGGCCTCCTCCTCTTCCTCACCCCTTGCTCTTTTTCCAGCTCCTCTCCAGGATTTTTTTTGGGAATTCTGCAGCTCCAGGCGCCGGCTCAAAAGCGACTTTGGCTTTTCTAACAATATTCTGGTTTTCTGACTTTCTTTCCTCTCTTTTCTTGTTTTTCCTCCTTTTTTTTTTGCTGGTTTTCCTCCTTTTTTCCCCTCCCTTCTTTATTGCTTTTCCTCCTTTTTTTCCCCTCCCTTTTCGGTTGTTTTTCCTCCTCTTTTTGTCTTTCCACCCTTTTTGTTTTTCCTTCTTTTTTTCTTTGTTTTTCCTCCTTTTCTTTCGTTGTTTTTCCTCCCGTTTTTTGCAATTTTCTCCGTTTTCTGTCATTTCCCATCCTTTTCCACCGTTTCCCTCCCTTTCCCGCTCTCTCTCCGGCAGCTCCGTAAGCTCATTAGCGATTTCTCAATCTTTATGTCCATTCTCATGTTTGTGGGGCTGGATGTGCTTTTCGGACTCAACACCCCAAAGCTCCAAGTGCCTACCGACTTCAAGGTAAAAAACCCCAAAATCCATAAAACCCCGTTCCGGAAGGATTTCTCCTCCCCCATCCAGGGGGTGACGTGGGGATCCCAGTGAGGATTCCAGTGAGGATCCCAATGAGGATTTCGGGATGGTTTGGGGTGCGGGATTCAGGATGGATCCGGGATGGAGCGATGGGCTTGTCCCCAAACACCAACATTTGGGTATTCCCAATCCACACCCTGTTCCCGAGGTTCCGACCCCATTCCCGAGGTTCTGACCCTGTTCCTGAGGTTCTGACCCCATTCTTGAGGTTCCAGCCCCATTCCCGAGGCTCTGACCCCATTCCCGAGGTCCTGACCCCATTCCCGAGGCTCTGACCCCGCTGTCTCCGCAGCCCACACGCGTGGACCGGGGCTGGTTCGTGTTCCCGTTCGGGAAGAACCCGTGGTGGGTGTACCTGGCCAGCGCCCTGCCCGCCCTGCTCGTCACCATCCTCATCTTCATGGACCAGCAGATCACGGCCGTCATCGTCAACAGGAAGGAGCACAAGCTCAGGGTGAGACCCCCGGGGATCCCCCACAACCCCCAGGGATCCCCCAAAACCCCCAGGGATCCCCCACAGCACTTGGGGCACCCCAGGGATCCCCCACAGCACCCAGTTTTGGGGTGGGGTTGAAGGTTCACCCTGGCTCCAGCTGCAGGTTTGGGGTGATGGAGCACCTGGGGTGGGTAACGGGGTGCAGGGTGATTTAGGGTGACCCACATCCCTGTTAATCCATGTAGGGTGCAGCAGGGTGACACAGGGTACCCCATGTCCGTCTGGGATGCAGCAGGGTGACACACGGTGTTTTGGGGTGACACACGGTGCTCTGGGGTGACACACGGTGCTCTGGGGTGACACACGGAGTTTTGGGGTGACACACGGTGTTTTGGGGTGACACACGGTGCTCTGGGGTGACACACGGTGCTCTGGGGTGACACACGGTGCTCTGGGGTGACACAGGCTGCCCCATATCCACGTGGGGCACTTTAGGGTAACACCGGGTGCCCCAAGGCCCTGCTGGAGGCCCCAGGGGGTGCCGAGCCCCCCCGAGCCCCCCGTGCTGTGTTGCAGAAGGCAGCCGGGTACCACCTGGACCTCTTCTGGGTGGGGATCCTGATGGCCGTGTGCTCCTTCATGGGGCTGCCCTGGTACGTGGCCGCCACCGTCATCTCCATCGCCCACATCGACAGCCTCAAGATGGAGACCGAGACCAGCGCCCCCGGCGAGCAGCCCCAGTTCCTGGGGGTCAGGTGGGTCCTGGGGGGCTGAGGTGGGGCTGGGCAGTGTCCTGGAGATGGGGGGGACATCCCTGTCCTGGGGACAGCGTGGCCAGGGGTGCCCAGGGAGGGATTTTGGGGTGTCCGGCAGGGCCAGGGGCTGGATCCACGATCCCAGGGGCTGGCTCCACGATCCCAGTGGATCAATCCCATTCCTGCTGGTGGTTCCCTGGCTCCTCGGGCCTGACCCCGCTCCTGTCCCCATTCCAGGGAGCAGAGGGTGACCGGCATCATCGTCTTCGTGCTGACGGGCATTTCGGTTTTCCTGGCTCCCATCCTGAAGGTAAAACATTCCCGTTCCCTACAGAGATTTGGGAACACGGGGATAAAATCCTGGATTCTGCCCCGTCCTCGTGAGCTCCAGGGCTGGGCCCTGTCCCTGTCCCTGCCCTCGGAGGAGCTGCTGCCTTCCCCGGGCTCAGGGCCGTGGTTTTTTGGGTTTTTCCCTGTTCCCAGTACATTCCCATGCCGGTGCTCTACGGGGTCTTCCTCTACATGGGCGTGGCGTCGCTGAACGGCATCCAGGTGAGTGCCCTTCCTCTCCCGGCAGTTTTGGGATCACTCCAAGCCCTTCCTCTGTTTTGGGGATCAAAAGAGGGTTTTTGTGTGTGGATTAACTCGGGCCTTCCTCCCATGACAGTTTTGGGATCGCTGCAAGCTGTTCCTGATGCCGGCCAAGCACCAGCCCGACTACGTGTTCCTGCGGCACGTCCCGCTGCGCCGCATCCACCTCTTCACCCTGGTGCAGATCGTCTGCCTGGCCGTGCTCTGGATCCTCAAATCCACCGTGGCCGCCATCATCTTCCCCGTCATGGTAATCCCAGCCTTGATCCAAAGGGGTTTTTGGGGATTTAAGGATGATTTGGTGTGGTTCCACTATGGCCGCCATCATCTTCCCCGTCATGGTAATCCCAGCCTTGATCCAGAGGGGTTTTTGGGATTTCAGGATATTTTGGTGTGGTCCCACCGTGGCTGCCATCATCTTCCCCGTCATGGCAATCCCAGCCTTGATCCAAAGGGGTTTTTGGGATTTCAGGATATTTTGGTGTGGTCCCACCGTGGCTGCCATCATCTTCCCCCATGATGGTAATCCCATCCTCACTCAGAAGGGTTTTTTTGGGATTTAATGGAATTTTTGGCGTGGTCCCACCATGGCCACCGTCATCTTCACTGTCATGGTCATCCCATTCTATCTTGGGAGGGTTTTTTGGGATTTAAGGGATTTTTGGCTTGGTGGTCACCACCTCTGGGGTTGAGAGATGCTCTTGGCCCTGTCCCCTGCCAGATCTTGGCCCTGATCCTGGTGCGGCGGCTCCTGGATTTCGTCTTCTCCCAGCACGACCTGGCCTGGATCGACAACATCATCCCTGAGAAGGAGAAGAAGAAGGAGGACGACAAGAAAAAGAAGAAGAAAGGCAACAAAGGCGACAGCAGCAGCGACGAGGAGGTGGGCGCGGGGTCACCGGGGGGACAGCGGGGACACCCCGCAGCTGGGGAGGGAAAATTCCCACTGAAACCTCCAGGTTTGGGATGAGCCTTGGATTCCTGGAGCTGCTCCGCCACACAGACAGAGCCGGTGGAGCGAGGGGCTCCAGGGAATGTGCTGGAAAATCACAGCAAAAATTGGAAATCCTCAGGGAGAAGAACCCAAATCCCCCAGTTTAGGGCACAGGATCCACTGCTCAAAGCCCTGTGCAACCGGGATTTGGGAAGAGGAAGGCAAAACTTCCTCCTCCTCCTCCTCCTCGGGAGGTTTCGGGTCCCTTCGGGCGCTCCAGGCGGTGTCCGAGCGCTGCCGGGCGCTGCCTTCACCGGGAATTTCCCCGTTTCTTCCCCAGTTCCCACCTCCCTCAGTCATTAAGATCCCCATGGAGCCCCTGCCCGCGCAGCCCCGAAACGGGGGCCCCCATTGCCTCAGCCGTAAGTAACGAGCCCAGGAGCCGCCCCCGCGCCCCAAAACGCTTCCTAACCCCTCCCGTGGGCTCCGCTCGGCACTAACCCCGCTGGGATCCACCCCAGAGGCCTCCCGGATCGCCGGGACTCCGGAAAATCCAGGAGGGGAGAGGTGCAAGAGCACTGAAAATCCCGAAGTCTGGGCATTGCCAGGATTTCCTTAAATTTAAAAAAAATCCGGGATTTCCTGGGTTTTGTCGCCCCCAAGCTGGTGATGATGGGGATTTCTGGAAAATATCTGTGTTTGGGATGGTTTGGAGCCCCCAAAAGCCGCTCGAGTTGGGAGATTTCCAGCGGATTTGGCTCCACCCACACCAAAATCTGCGGAATGAATTTGGGGGAGCTCGTTCTGGGCTGCATCCCTGGAAATAAATTTGGGGGAGCTCATTCCAGGCTGCACCACGACCCCAGGGAGTTTAGGCTCAGTTTAACTCCTTAAATCTGCGCTCACACCGCTGACCTCGCTGATCACCCCCAAAATCTGCGATTCCCAGGAGATTTCCTGCTCCTCCCGCCCGCAGGATGAAGGAGCCGTGGGGTTTGGGGGATGAGGGGTTTTTTTGGGGTCACCTGGGGGTGTTTCAGCTCCGTGTCCCCCCAGGAAAGAGGGCCTCCACCTGGAGCTTTGCGTTCTGACTCGTCCCCGAACGGCTCGGACATGGACCGCAGGTAACGGCCCCGAAACGGGATCCCCATCCTGGGGGAAAAATTTGGGATCCTCCCAGCTCCACCATCCCAGAGAAATCCCCAAATATCCACGGAGATTTTTGCAGCATCCCTCTCGATTTGGGGCATTTTTTTGTCCCCAATCCGGGATCTTTGGGAGGGTTTGGAGCTATGAAAATTCAGCTGAGTGACAGCCACGGGGATTTTTGGGGTTTTGGGAGCTGCACCAGAGGGTTTGGAGTTACAAAATTCTGAGTGACAGCCACGGGGATTTTTGGGGTTTTGGGAGCTGCACCAGAGGGTTTGGAGTTACAAAATTCTGAGTGAGAGTCATGGGGGTTTTTTGGGGTTTTGGGAGCTGCACCCAGAGCGTCTGGAGCACCAGCACCCCCCGGGGTGGATTTGGGGTGGGGGCAGCACCCCTAGCTGCTCACCCCCCTCTCCCCTCCTGCCCCCCAGCATCACCCTGCACCTGAAGATCTCGTGCCCGTCGTCTCCCGCCTTTAACTACTCCCGAAACCCCATCTGTGCCGTGCCCCAGGTGAAGATCGAGATGGAGTCGGACTACGAGGACAGCGACACGGAAAAGGCTCCGCGGGACATGGGCAGCGAGACCACGCTATAGCCCCCGCCAGCCGCCGTTTAATTTATAGAGATATATATATATATATATCGATCTCACCCTCTTCATATATATATATAAAGGAAATTGGCTTTATCTCTCTCTGCCGCGCGCGAGGCCCCGGCGGCCCCGCGCTCCGGTAGATTTTTAGGGTCGAATTCCCTCCTCCCTTCCCGCTGGGCGAAGGCATCGCCGCTGGCGGCGAAACGGGGCTGGAGAGGCGGAATCGGTGATTTTGGCACTGGAAGCGTGGAATTGGTGGGTTGTTTTTTTTGGTCCCGGAAAGGTGGATTTGGTGGTTTTGGTCCAAAAAGGGTGGATTTGGTGATTCTGGTCCCAGAAAGGCGGATTTGGTGATTTTGGTCCCGGAAAGGTGGATTTGGTGATTTTGGTCCCAAAAGGGTGGATTTGGTGATTTTGGTCCCGGAGAGGCGGATTTGGTGATTTTGGTCCCAAAAGGGTGGATTTGGTGATTTTGGTCCCAAAAGGGTGGATTTGGTGATTTTGGTCCCGGAAAGGCGGATTTGGTGATTTTGGCCCCACTCTGGCTGCCAGGCTGCAGGAGCTGCAGGTTCTCAAGGCTGTGGGAGCAGCCAGGATGAGCCGATGGAAAAAGGGGATGTCCTGGGGGTGTTTTTGGGGTGGGAGGAGGTTTGTGGGGATGCGAGGGATGGGGTGAGCACATTCCTGGTCCCAAATCCCTGGAATCACCACGTGGCTCCTGGGGAGCCCCGTCTGGGGAGGGAACAGAGTGACAGGGGGGGCATGGGCCAAAAGGGGCTGCTCCAAACCCTGCAGGGGCATCCCAGGAGTGGGACCTGGATCTGCTGGGATAGGGATGGAGGAGGAGAAGGCTCCTGGGATGAGGAGGAGGCGGTGCCCAGGGAGGGAAGGGGAGGGGAGGAGCAGCTCAGGGTGAGGGGTTTGGCCACTTGAGGGCAACAAAGGGCGACAAGAGCCAGGCCCGGAAGGGAGAGAGGGGCAGGGAACGGGGCCTTGGCTCCTGCAGGGAATGGGGGTTTCCGAGGGGATTGGGAATGGTTCCTGAGGGAGTCAGGAATGGTCTCTGCAGGGAGCCAGGAATGGTTTCCGATGGAATCCAGAAGTTTCCGCAGGGAGATGATGGGAAGAGCGGCCGCAGTGAAGCCGTTGGCTCGCCCATCCCACGCCCTCAGCCGTTCCTGCCCCAGGCCCCTCCTGGCTCAGGAACAGCCCCAGCCCTCCTCCAGCCCTTCTCCCCCTGGGGGAATCCCCTGGGGCGGGGGGAATCCAAGGATTCCCTCTGGAGGAATCCCCTGGGGCGGGGGGAATCCAAGGATTCCCTCTGGAGGAATCCCCTGGGGCGGGGGGAATCCAAGGATTCCCTCTGGAGGAATCCCCTGGGGCGGGGGGAATCCAAGGATTCCCTCTGGAGGAATCCCCTGGGGTGGGGGGAATCCAAGGATTCCCTCTGGAGGAATCTCCTGGGGCGAGGGGAATCCAAGGATTCCCTCTGGAGGAATCCCCTGGGGCTGGAGGAATCCAAGGATTCCCTCTGGAGGAATCCCCTGGGGCTGGAGGAATCCAAGGATTCCCTCTGGAGGAATCCCCTGGGGCTGGGGAAATCCAAGGATTCCCTCTGAAGCAATCCCAGCTTTTCTCCAGCAGTGCCTGGGCTTTAAAGGATTTTCCTCCAGCCCCGGCCCCGGCCCAGCCGTGCTCTGGGAACACCAAGCACGCCTCAGATCCGTTTGTTCCTCGTTTTTTCCTGGATGAATCCTTTAGTTTTGTTCCTTCCCAGACCCTTCCCGTGAGCAGAACCGACCCGACACTCACACCAGCAGCACTGGGCGTCCTCCGGGACACCAGGCACACACTGGACTGGGACACACCAGTTCAAACTGGGACACACCAGTTCAACAAACACCGCGAACCGGTCTGAGCCCCCCGGGCGTGGGCCAGACCCCTGTAAATACTCAAATCCAGCCAAGACTTGAAGGCGATTTCCTATTTAGAGCAGATCCTGTTCTGGTTCAGGTGCAGCTCCCGGGGCCAGCAGCGCCCCGGCCTCGCCCTGGCACCGCTCAGACCCCGCCAGGGCCACCCAGAACCCGAGGGCACCGCGTCCCCTTCCTGCGGCTCCTCTGTCCCCACCCTGTGCTAGCTGCAGCGTGGTCCGGGTAGAATTTCCCATTTTTAATTTTTAATTACCGCGTTTAATTTGCTTTCTCCACCAGCTCTGCGTGTGTGGGCTCTGGGAGCTGCTCCCCAGGGCAGAGCTGAGCCCCAGCTGCTGCTTTTGGGCTCAGTTTGGCCCTTTTTTGGCGAAGTTCCCCACGAGGTTTTTGGTTGTTTGTTTTTTTTTGTACAAAAAGCGCGGCGGTCTCAGCTCGGCTCCACTTGAAGCATTTTGTATTTCTCGGTGATAAAACCCAATAAAAACCTCGTTTCCACGACTCTCAGCTCTCCGTGTGTTTCTGGGGCAGGTCCTGAAATCCCGAATTTCCCTCCCCTCCGGGATTTTCAGCACCTGTGGCTCCCCTAAAACTCAGAACAAAACCTCGGAGATCGTCAAATTTGGCATCACAATCAAACCTTTCCTGCCCTGGGAAAGGTGGGAGCAGGAAGAGGAGAATCCAAAATCCACCTCAGCCCATGGATAAACCTGCAGGGAAGCTCCTGAGGGTGGGATCAGAGATTCCAGGAAGAGGAGAGCCCAAAATCCACCTCAGCCCCGCAGGGAAGCTTTTCCTGAGGTTCAGCAGGGAAAAATCCAATTCGCAAATGAATTTCCAAAACCAATTTGATTTGCAAATAAACTCCTAAATAAATTTGCAAATAAAAACCCTTGCAAATAAAAATCAAATTTGCAAATAAATTTCTAAAAATCAATTGATTTGCAAATAAATTCCTGAATAGCTTTGCAAATAAAATCCTTTGCAAAGAAAAATCAAGTTTGCAAATAAATTCCTTCATCTTCTGCCGTGGATTTGGTCGGGAAACACTCGGGAACTTGGACAGGATTTGTCACTTTTCCCATTTTTCCCACTTTTCAGCCCGGTTTGCTCTCTCTGGGTGGGAGCCAGACCCTGCCCAGCTTCCAGAACCGAAATAATTCCAGATCACAAAATCAATAATAATAATAATAATTAATAATATTAATCAATAATCATTCCAGATCACCAAAAAAATGATTTTTTTTTTTTTGTCTTCTCACACTTTATTTTTCCAGCCTGCCCCACTCACACTTCACACACAGTGCAGGAAACCTCCCCCACCCCACCCCAAAATGTTCTTTGGTTAGAAAAAGAAAAAAAGGCTTTTAAAAAATCCCAACAGCAAAAAAAGTCCGGCCTAGCTGCACTCGAGAACATCTTACACCAGCCCAGGGCTGTCCTGCACAAGCCCAGGACACAAATATGGCTTTAATTTTAATTTTAGTTTCTTTTTTTCAAGTAATTCTTCTAAAAAAAAAGAGCTTAAACTAAAGATCCAGCAGTGAGGAGGAACTTGGGAATGCTGGAATTGCCAGGAGGAGTTTGGATAATCCCAGCTCAAACACAAAGCAGGAGGCGTTTGGATAATCCCAGCTCAAACACAAAGCAGGAGGAGTTTGGATAATCCCAGCTCAAACACAAAGCAGGAGGAGTTTGGATAATCCCAGCTCAAACACAAAGCAGGAGTGTGGATATTCCCAGCTCAGTCAAAAAGCAGCAGGAGTGTGGATATTCCCAGCTCAGCCATAAACCAGGAGTTTGGATAATCCCAGCTCAGCCATAAACCAGGATTTTGGATAATCCCAGCTCAGCCACGCCTCCAATAAATCCCTGTGACCTCAGAGTGGGGGAAAAGCCCCACGTGCGAGACAATAAATAAAAATATTGCATTTTCTATCGGCCTGTTTGGGAGTTAGTCTGGAATGTTGTGGGCCTGAGTGGCCCTGCTTAGGCCCAGCTCTGAGCTAGGCCCGGCTCAGGCAGGCAGAGCCTCGAGCTCTTTGGGTTTGAGCAGTTTCTTGGCAGCAATGATGGTGTTTTTCATCAGCATGGCCACGGTCATGGGCCCCACGCCGCCAGGCACCGGCGTGATGTAGCTCGCCTTCTTCCTCACCCCTGAGGGGAAAAGCTCGGCTTAAGGGCCAGGCCGGGCTTCCCAGCCTAAAGCCACGCAGGCTGTGTCAGGATGAACGCTCTAGGAATGGGGTTAAGGCGGTTTTAGGGGTGTTTAAAGAAGCTTAACTGCAAAGGCCAAGGTGGGGAAAAGCGCCAGGCAAGGCCTAAAAGCGCCAGGCAAGGCCTAAAAGCGCCAGGCAAGGCCTGGAAGCACAAAGGTCTAAAAGAGCAAAAAGCCAGGCCTGAAAGCACAAAAAGCCAGGTCTGAAAGCATCAGCAAGCCAGGCCTAAAAGCACCAGCAAGCCAGGCCTAAGAGCACCAGCAAGCCAGGCCTGAAAGCACCAGCAAGCCAGGCCTAAAAGCACCAGCAAGCCAGGCCTAAAAGCACCAGCAAGCGAGGCTTAAAAGCACCAGCAAGCCAGGCCTAAAAGCACCAGCAAGCCAGGCCTAAAAGCACCAGCAAGCGAGGCTTAAAAGCACCAGCAAGCCAGGCCTAAAAGCACCAGCAAGCGAGGCTTAAAAGCACCAGCAAGCCAGGCCTAAAAGCACCAGCAAGCCAGGCCTAAAAGCACCAGCAAGCCAGGCCTAAAAGCACCAGCAAGCCAGGCCTAAAAGCACCAGCAAGCCAGGCCTAAGAGCTGCTTTCTAGCACATAAATATCAAACCCAAGAGCAGAGGCTCGCGAGGCTCCTCCTGAGGGCACCCCTGGGACACGGCCACACCCCGAGCTCGGTGACACCAGCCAGGCCTTTGTCCCCCCTCGTCAGCCCCCAAAAACCCAACCCAGAGCCTCTCCTCACCTTCAAAGTCCACGTCCCCCACCAGCCTGGGCTTGGCCGTGACCGGGTCCTGCACACGGGTGATGCCCACGTCGATCACCGCCGCGCCCTCCTTGATCATGTCGGCCGTGATCAGGTTGGGGATGCCTGGAGAGCACAGAAACCCCTCAGTGGGGCTCAACATCTCCCTAAATCCCCTCATCCCAACGTTCCTGGGATGTCCCAACCCACCTGGGGCCTTCCTGCCTCCCAAACCCCAAAATCCCAATGGGATTCGAGAATTTTAAGGGTTTTTCGCAACACGAACCATCCTAAGAAATGCAAATTTACCCCCCTGATCCTCCTCATCCCAACATTCCCGGGATGTCCCAACCCACCTGGGCCTCCCTGGAGGTGCCTGGGCTGGGATTTTGGGGTGTCTGTGCAGGGCTCCCAGGCTGGGATTTTGGGGTGTCTGTGCAGAGCTCCCAGGCTGGGATTTTGGGGTGTCTGTGCAGGGTTCCCATGGAAGGATTTTGGGGTGTCTGTGCAGGGCTCCCAGGCTGGGATTTTGGGGTGTCTGTGCAGGGTTCCCAGGGTTCCCAGGCTGGGATTTTGGGGTGTCTGTGCAGGGCTCCCAGGCTGGGATTTTGGGGTGTCTGTGCAGGGTTCCCAGGCTGGGATTTTGGGGTGTCTGTGCAGGGTTCCCAGGCTGGGATTTTGGGGTGTCTGTGCACAGCCAGGAGCTGGATCCACGATCCTGCTGGGTTCCCTCCTACCCAAACACATCCCGTGCCAACCACAGGAGATCCCAGCTCCCAGAGCCCCTCCCGGAGCTGCCCCAGGACATTCCCAGCCCAGGATCCCCTCCAGGTCCCTGCTGAGCCCCCCCTCACCCGCAGCTGCCACCACGATGTCGGCGCGGATCGTGTGCTGCTTCAGCTGCTCCTTGGGCGTGTAGCGGTGCGAGATCGTCACCGTGGCGTCACCTGGGGGGGACAGGGGACAGGGACTCACTCACAGCTCCCAAACCCAGCCTTTCCTTTGCATCTCCCTGTTCAAGGCCACCCCGTGTCCGTCAGGGCCCGCTGGTGAACCCCCTCTGCAGGGATTTGGGGTGCAGCAGGAGGAGGAGCTGCTGGAGGGGGCTCAGGGGGGACCTCGTGGCTCTGGTGACAGGAGGGGACAGCCAGGGCAGGGCCGGGCCCTGCCCCCAGGGAACAAGGGACAAAACAGCCTCGAGCTGTGCCTGGGGAAGTTCAGGTGGGATATCAGGAAAGAAATCCATCATGGGAAGGTTGTGAAGCACTGGAAGAGGCTGCCCAGGGAAAGGGGGGAGTCCCCAAACCCGGAGATGTCCAGGCCACGCGTGGATGTGGCTCTTGGTGGTGACCACAGCTGGACTCGATGGCCTTGGTGACCTCTCCCAGCCTGAACCACGATTCTAAGAGCACGTGCAGGATTATTCCAGCAGATCCCTGGGAGCTGTGGGGCTCCTGGCCCGAGGTCTCCCCGCTCGTACCTCCGGGGCGCTCGTGGCTGCCGTCGGTGTGGAGCAGCATGGCGATGGGCATGCCCACGTTCTTGGACCTGCCCGCCACCACCACGTTCCTGCCCAGCGTGGGGATCCCTGCAGGGGACAGGGCACAGAGTCACAGAGCGGCCTGGGCTGGGAGGGACCCGCAGGGATCATCAATCCAACCCCCAGCCCTGCAGACACCCCAAAATCCCAGCCTGGACATCCCAGGGAGCCCTGCACAGACACCCCAAAATCCCAGCCTGGACATCCCTGGGAGCCCTGCACAGACACCCCAAAATCCCTCCCCAGCCAGGCTGTCCCTCATGTCCCCCAGGACAATCCCTGGTGTCCCCAGGACAGGACAATCCCTCCCCTGGGTGTCACCCCTGTCACCGTTCATGCCTGACCCTTGAGCTCACCCACCACAGCTCTCCAGCCGGGAACCCTTCACCCCGAGCTGGAACCAGCAGGAATTCCAGGAGCAGGAAGGGAGGTCTCACCTGTCCTCTGGATGATCTCCCAGACTCCGCGGGGCGTGGCAGGCAGCATGGAGTGCTGGTCCAGGCACATGCGGCCCACGTTGAGCACGTGGAACCCGTCCACGTCCTTGTGGGGGCTCACGGCGTTGCACACCCTGCGCTCGTCGATGTGCTCTGGGGAGGGCAGGGACAGCTCAGGGAGCAGCCTGAGCCCTCGGAGGGAGATCTGAGCCCAACTGGAGCTGGAATTGTGACCCCAAACTGGAGCTCTGAGCCCCAAACTGGAGCTGGAATTGTGACCCCAAACTGCAGCTCTGAGCCCAAACTGCAGCTGGAATTGTGACCCCAAACTGCAGCTCTGAGCCCCAAACTGCAGCTCTGAGCCCCAAACTGCAGCTCTGAGCCCCAAACTGCAGCTCTGAGCCCCAAACTGCAGCTGGAATTGTGACCCCAAACTGCAGCTCTGAGCCCAAACTGCAGCTCTGAGCCCAAGTCCTGAGCTGGAGTTATGATCCCAAACCCCTAGTTGGAACTGTGACCCCAAACTGGAGCTCTGGCCCCAAACTGGAGCTGGAATTATGATCCTAAGTCCCGAGCTGGAATTGCAACCCCAAACTGCAGCTCTGACCCCAAGTCCTGAGCTGGAATTGTGATCCCAAGCCCTGAGCTGGAATTGCAACCCTAAATGGGAGCTCTGAGCCTCAGCCCTGCTCTGGAACTGGGACCCCAAGCTGGAGATCTGATCCCAGGTCCTAAGTTGGAACTGTGACCCCAAGCCCCAGGCTGGAATTGTGACCCTGAGCTGGAATTAATTATGATCCCAAGCCCTGAGCTGGAATTCTGACCCCAAATTGGAGCTCTGCCCTTGAACCCTGAGCTGGAATTGCACCCCAAGCTGGAGCTCTGATCCCAATCCTTGAGCTGGAATTCTGAGCCAGAGCTCTGCCCCTGGAGCTCATTCAGAGTCTGAAACTCCCCAGCACTCCCAGTTGCAGGCTGCCAGCTCCCAGCACAGCGAGCACTGGGAGCACTGGGAGCACTCTGCAACCCCAGCCCTGCTCTCACTGAGGGTATTTTTAGGCAGCCCCAAGGCCACTGCCCAGCTGAGCCTTGGGAAGCTGATCCTCCCACCCAGGAATAGATTCTGTGACCCTCAGAGCCTGAACCCCAGCAGGCAGCTGTGCTGAGGGGCAGGATCGGGGCAGGATCGGGGCAGGATCAGGGCGGGAGCGGGGCAGGAGCGGGGCAGGAGCGGGGCCAGGACCGGGGCAGGATCCGGGCAGGATCAGGGCAAGATTCCCCCCTGCAGCCCTTGGAAGCTTTCTGGGAATGCAGGAGGATTCCTGGGAATGAATGAGCTGCTCACCAGGCAGGGGAAGCTGCACCAGCAGCCCGTCCACGCCCGCGTCGTTGTTGAGTTTGCTGATGAGCTCCAGCAGCTCCTCCTCGCTGATGGAGGCCGGCCTCAGGATGGTCTCGCTGCTGATCCCTGCAATCCCCAAATCCATGAGGCAAAAAACAGCGATTTTCCCCAATTTTTCAGGTCTAAACTTCCCTGTTTTGCTGCCTGGCTGAAGCTGGGAGGTGCAGGCTGAGCGTGGCAGGGTTTGTGCGGCTCCCAGGCTGGAGGGGCCCTCACAAGTCTTGGGGTTTGTTGTTTAGGATGATTGTTTGGGGCTGGTGGCCAGGGAAAGGGAGTTTGGGACCCAAGCAAAGGCTGCTGACATGAAAATAAAACCACAGGGCTTGAGAGCCCTCGGGATACAGCTAAAAAAGGGATGATTGCCTAAAAATCTCAGCTCTGAAAGCAGCTTCAGAACCCAAATTAAGGCTACAGCATTTATTGCCCCCAAACCCCGAGCAGGACCTGGGACTGCAGGATGGGAAGGAGCCAGAGCACAGCAAGGCTGCTGAGCAGGGGCTGTGACCCAGGCAGGGGAGGAAAAGGAACCCAAAAATCCCAAAGATCCCTCCCTGTGCTTTTGATGGTGAGGAAAAGGAACCCAAAAATCCCTCCCTGTGCTTCTGACAGCTCTGGAAAACCTGAAAAACCCCAACCACGGCGCTTGAGTCGCCCAGAAAGATCCATGGGATCCCATTCAGCCACAACTGGAGAACCCAAATCCCAGGCGAAGGTGAAAACCCAACAGGCGGATCCATCCCAAGAAAAACCTTCCAGCACCACGGATTCCCACCGAAAACGGGCAGAAGTCCCCAGGCTCACCCACGTCAGCCGCCGCTTTGGTTTTGTTGAGCACGTAGGAGTGGCTGGCCGGGTTCTCCCCCACCAGCACCACGCTCAGGTGGGGCCTCCTGTTGCCGGCCGCCACCCACTGCTGCACCTCGTGCCGCGCCTCCTGCCGGATCTGCCGCGCCAGCTTCCGCCCCGAGATCACCACGGCGTCCCCCCTGCCACGGCAAGAGTGTCCCCGCATCCTCAGGGCCACCGCCTGCCAGCCCCGGCAGGGATGGAGCAGCAAAACCAGCGGGGGGAAGGTTCCGTCCCCTGAGCTCTGCGGGGTTTTTGGCATCTCGGGCAGCGCGGTTTAGGCTCGGTTACAGCGTCAAAGCTGGGACTAAATGAGGCAGGATGAGAATATCCCGAGCTGGAAGGGATCGTGGATGCAGCTCCTGCCCTGTGCATCCCTGGGAGCGTTGTCCAAACGTTCCCTGAGCTCAGGCAGACTCGGGGCCGTGCCAAAACTCCAAACTGGGGACTGCTCCAAAACTCACCGGGATCTTCCCCCGGGACTGGGCTGTCCCGGGCTCCCAGGGAGAGGGAGAAGCACCAGGACCTCCCAGAGGGGCAAAGAGTGAGCTTGGAACAGCTGGGGGCAGGGTGGGATGCTCGGGGGTCTCTGCCCCTCTCACCCCAGTGCCTGGGGAACGCTCAGGGATCTCTGTCACACCAGGGAATGTTCTGGGGGCTCCGTCCCCCTCAAGGCAGGGGATGGTCAGCAAGGGGAGATGGTCTCCATCCCTCTCACCCCGGGGGATGCGCGGGGGGTCTCCATCCCTGTCACCCCAGACCCAGAGCAGCCCCGGTGTGAGGAGATCTCTGTCCCTCGTTCTGAGGGATGACCGGGGGGGTCTGTGTCCCTCTCATCCCGGGGCATGTCCTGGGGGTTTCCATCCCCCTGGCCCCGGAAGAACCCCAGTGTGGGAAACTCTCCATCCCTTTCACTCCGGGGGATGCCCGGGGCTCTCTGTCCCTCTCTCCCCGGTATCGGGCTCTCTGTCCCTCCGTGCCCCCGCACTCCCACGCAAGGCAGCCGCGGGATTTCATCAGCCTGCAGCGCTGGGCGCGGCCGCTGGGGGCCCGCCCGCTCACCCCGGAGCCGCGGGGGCCGAACGGGCCGCGACCCCGGCCCGGGGGCGAGCGAGCCGGGCTGGGCCTCCCTCCCCTCACAGCCCTCAGCGCGCCGGGGCCGGGCGGAGCGCGGCGGGCGCTGCTCCCACCTCCCTCCCATCCATCCCCGCACATCCCCCGGGGTCCCGGGCCGTACCGAGCGGCGCTGAGGTGCAGGCGGCGGGCGCGGGGCTCCAGCGCGGCGCGGCTGAGGGCGCGGAGCGGAGCGGCCATGGCGGGGCCGGGGCTGCAGGCGGCGGGAACGGCTCTGAGGGGAGCGCCGCTGCCCGCCGTTTATATAGCGGGGTACGACCCGCCCCCTCCGCGACAGCCAATGGGATGACGGGGAAAATGAATAATTAATGAGTTCGCCTGCCCGGCACCTTCGGGCTGGGAACTGAATCGATCACCTGGAAGGTGAATTGATCACCTGGACAATGAATTGATCACCTCAAAAATGAATTTATCATCACCTGGAAGGTGAATTGATCACCTCAAAAATGAATTTATCACATAAAAACTGAATTGGGGCCGTGGCAAGGACGGACACGGGCCGGAGCATCCCTGGCGAGGCGAGCAAGGGAGGACACCGGGGCGAGCATCCCGCCCGGGGAGAGGGGGACACACGGCCCGGGCGTGGGGGGTGGCCGGGAGGGACAGGGGATGCGCCGGTGCGCTGCTTCTCGCCACCCGTGCCCCTTCTCTCGCCACCTGTGTCCCCTTTTCTCCCTGTCCGTGTCCCTTTTGTCGCCGTCCGTGTCCCTTTTCTCCCTGTCCGTGTCCCTTTTCTCGCCGCCCGTGTCCCTTTTCTCCCTGCCCGTGTCCCTTTTCTCCCTGTCCGTGCCCCTTTTCTCGCCGCCCCGGCCGCTCTCGGGGAGCTGCGCCCACCCCCCACCACCTCTTTTTCTTTCCGTCTCTCCACCTGACATTTACCAATAAATAAAATCCACACCACTGCCTTCAGATTGGGTTTTGTCTGCACTTTAATAAAAAACCGGCCCAAGCCCGTTGCGTGCAGTCGCGTTTCTTTCCGTCTCATTCCGTCAGGAGCCCCAGGGTCGCTCGAGGCGTCTCCGTCCCTGTCACACTGGAGGACACTGCAGAGGGACTCGGGGGGGTGGCCCTGTGCCTCTCAACCCACAAAGCAAGCGAAAACTCCCCGAGTGTGACAGGGACGGAGGTGGCCTCTGGCTGTCCGTGCTCCTCGCCCCGGGGCAAGACCGGGGCTTTGCATTTTCACCACCAGCGCCTCATCGGGAGAGCCGACCTCAACCAAATCATCGGCCAAATCATCGCCAGATTCCATCTCAGCCAATCGTAATTCAGCCAAATCAGCCAAATCAGCCAAATCGTGTCCATGCGTCGTTCATTTCAATTCCTGCCAATTATAACTCAGCCGGTGCCCCTGAGATTCTCCAAGCAAAGTTGCACCCTCTGGCTTTGGGAAGTGCTTGGGAGGTCTGGGCTCCCTGCGGCTCTCACGGGAGATCTCCGGAGTTCGGGGGGGCTCTCCGACTATCGCAGGTCTCAGGAGGCCCGGGGAGGGTCCCCCTCCTTAATTTGGAGGGGGGGTCGGGTGCACTCCGTTCTCCTCCCTTCACTGGGTGCCCTCCTGAGAATCCCCCGGGCTTGAGAGCCACAGACAGACCCCAATCCCCAGACCCCAGAACCACCTCCCGCAGCCCCAGGGGCTCAAAATCCCCGGGGGGAGAAGGACAAATCACCCCCACGCCCCGCACGTCCCCCCCAATACAGGGGTGGGGACCCCCCAGCGACCGCCAGGTGTGACAAGGATGGGGACAAACCCGGGCCGCCCCTGCTCCTCACCCCGGGGGAGGGCTGGGGTTTGGGATTTATTTGTTATTTTCATCTCAGCCCCTGCTCCTCACCCCGGGGGAGGGCTGGGGTTTGGGATTCGTTTCCATTTTCATCTCAAGCGACTCCTTGGGGGAGTCATTATCAGCAAAAGCATTCCATGTCGTGCTCTAAAATTCGATTTCTGCCAGATTCATCTCGCCCGGAGCCTAATGCTCAACAGGCGCCTGTCCCTGTCGGCCCGGGGGACGCCTGGAGGGGCTCTGGGGAAGTATCCCCGGCCCTCTCCCCCCGCGGGGTCAGCGGGGAGGTCTCCATCCTTCTCACCCTGAAGATGGCCAGAGGCTCTCCTTCCTCCTGCCTTTGCGGGGCGTGCGGGAGTCTGTCCGTCTCCTCTTTTGGGGTCTCCATTTGGGGGTCACCGGGCTGTCCCCGCCCTCCTCACCTCACTGGGGGAGGGTCGGGTTCCCTGCGGTGGGGTCTCTGCGACCCTCGGTGCCGCTCCCGCTTCATGGAGGGGCGGGGTGGTCTCGGGCTTTGTCCGCTGCGGGGAAAAAGGAGAGGTCAGGTCCGTCCGCCTCCCGTTATCGGGATGGGGAGGGGGGGCCGGATCGTCTCCGTTCGTGATTCCTGCTTACACTGGTGGGTTGAGGGTGGTCTCTGTGGAGCGGAGGAGTCTCCGGTGGGGTCTCCGCACCCTCGGTGCCGCTCCCCCGCTGTGGAGGGGCGGGGTGGTCCCGGTTTGCCCGCTGTGGGGATGGGGTGGGAGGGCACATCATCTCAATCCTCCTCCCGTTACCGGGGGGACCGGATCGTCTCCGTTCGCGCTTCGTGCTTACATTGGTGGGGCTGGGGGTGGTCTCTGAGGAGCGGAGTCTTCGGTGGGGTCCCCGCACCCCTCGGTGCCGCTCCCCCGCTATGGAGGGGCCGGCTCGTCCTGTGTGCAGATGGAAGCTCAGGTAATCTCTGTCCCCCTCCCGTTACCGGAGGGGACCGGATCGTCTCCGTTCGTGCTTCGTGCTTGCCTTAGCGGTGAGCTCGGGGCGGTCTCAGAGCGGAGGAGTCTCCGGTGGGGTCCCCGCGCCCCTCGGTGCCGCTCCCCCGCTATGGAGGGGCGGGGTGGTCTCGGACTTTGTCCGCTGTGAGGATGAGGAAGGGGAGGAAGGAGAGGTCAGGTCCGTCCGCCTCCCGTTAACGGGATGGGGCCGGACCATCTCCGTTCGTGGTTCCTGCTTACATTGGGGGATCTCGGGGTGGTCTCTGAGGAGCGGAGTCTCCGGTGGGGTCCCCGCGCCCCTCGGTGCCGCTCCCCCGCTATGGAGGGGCCGGCTCGTCCTGTGTGCAGATGAAGGCTCAGGTAATCTCTGCCCCCCTCCCGTTACCGGAGGGGACCGGATCGTCTCCGTTCGTGCTTCGTGCTTACATCGGTGGGGCTCGGGGTGCTCTCAGAGCGGAGGAGTCTCCGGTGGGGTCTCCGCACCCTTCGCTGCCGCTCCTCTGCTATGGAGGGGCCGGGTGGCCTCGGGCTTTGTCCGCTGTGGGGATGGGAGGTGGAGGAGGAAGGAAAGGTCAGGTCCATCCGCCTCCCGTTACCGGAGGGGTCCGGGGGGTCTCGGTTCACGCTCACCTCAGTGCTGGGCTGGGGGCGGTCCCGCTGGGGTCTCCATGCCCCTCGCTGTTGCTATGGAGGGGCAGGGTGGTCTCCATCCTCATCCTCAGTGAGCACGGCGGGGGTCAGGACATCTCCGTCCCTCTGTCCTTACTGGGGGTGGCCGGGCGGTCTCTGTGGAGCAGAGGAGTCTCCGGTGGGGTCTCCGCACCTCTCGGTGCCGGTCTTGCCGGGCCGGAGGCGCAGGGTGGGGCTGTGCCCTCTGTGCTCCGCGGGTCTCCGCCCACTCCAGTCCCATCCCGGTTCTGTCCCAGTCCAGATTCAGGTCCCGTCTCAAGTCCAAGTCTAGGTCCAGGTCCAGATTCCAGTCGAGGTCTCGGTCCAGGTCTTGTCCTAAGTCCCAGTCAAAGTCCAGGTTCTGGTCGAGATCCCGTCCCAGGTCCAGGTCCAGGTCCAGGTCCAGGTCCAGGTCCAGGTCCAGGTCCAGGTCCCCTCCCAAGCCCCGTTCTGCCGCCGCCGCCGCCAATCCCGAACTGAGCCCGGGCTGCCCGCGGGTCCCCCTTATATAGCCCGCATAAGCCCCGCCCCCTCACGACAGCCAATGGGAGTCGAGAAGCAACGTTCCACATTGTGATTAAACAATGAGGGGCGGGGCCAGAAAACATCCGAGCGATCTGATTGATCAAGAGATGGAACGTTATAAAAGGGGCGGAGCTCCGGCGCGGGTGGGGGGAGGGGAGGTGTGAGGGCGGGGTGGGGGAGGGGCCGCGGTCCCGCTGGGATTTTGGGGCGGCTCCAGGTGTCCCCAGTCCCTCCCCAGCTCTCCCGGAGCCCCTTCAGGCCCTGCCAGGGGCTCTGAGCTCTCCCTGGAGCCTTCCCTTCCCCAGGTGAGCATCCCCAGGTCATGTCCGGCCTCTCACCCACCCGCGCTGTGCCCACGGCGGGAGGTGACGCCAATTAAACCTAATAAAAGTCACGGTGTTTCTTTTATTTTCCAACTTGGCCGTGGTTGCGTTGGACACAACCTTAAACCCCATCCTCTGTCACGGCAGGGACATCTCCCACTGTCCCAGGGTGCTCCAAGCCCCGTCCAGGTGTTGCCAAAGCCAGGCTCACCTGGCTGGGAACACCTCTGACACCGGGATCGCGACAGATTTCATGGATTCCATGGAATTCCATGAATTCCATGGAGTGACAGCGCCAGGCGATGGAACCTGCAGGAGCCAAGGCTCCGTTTGTGACACAGCAGGGCCTGGCCAAAGCAAGCATTGGCCAGAGCCTTTTCCGTGTTTGATTTCTGCCGGTTTTATTGTGCCCGGTGCCCCAGGGAAGCTCGAGAGTCCCTGGCAGGACACAGAGACCCCCCCCCAGCCCCAACCCTTCCCAGCAGGAGAGGACTGGGATTTGTTTGTGACTCGTTGGGAAAGCAAAGACCAGTGGAAGCATTCGATGTGATTTTGGTCAATTTTATTTTTATTTTTATTTTTATTTCCATACCTTTGTCAGGCCGGGGCGGTGGCCAAGCCCTTCCAGTTTGGAGGGGCCCGGCGTGGTCCCTCGGTGCCCCGGTGATGATGTCCCTACCTTTGCCGGGCCGGGGTTGGTGTCGGTCCCTCGGTGCCCCGGTGATGATGTCCCTACCTTTGCCGGGCCGGGGTTGGTGTCGGTCCCTCGGTGCCCCGGTGATGATGTCCCTACCTTTGCCGGGCCGGGGTTGGTGTGGGTCCCTCGGTGCCCCGTGATGATGTCCCTACCTTTGCCGGGCCGGGGTTGGTGGGTCCCTCGGTGCCCCGGTGATGATGTCCCTACCTTTGCCGGGCCGGGGTTGGTGTCGGTGCCGGTGTCCCCCGTTTGGAGGAGGCGGCGGAGGCGGCGCAGGGGCGGCGAGCAGCGGCGCATCCCCCGTCCCTCCCGACCACCCCCCACGCCCGGACCGTGCCGGGGCTCGACGCTGGCGGCGCTGGAGTAGTGTTGGGGTGGTGTTGGGGCGGTGTTGAGGCTCCGCTGAGGTTCGGGCCGGTGCTGGGATTCCAGTGAGGGCCGGGGCGATGTTGGGGCGGTGTTGGGGCTCCGCTGAGGGCGGGGGCGGTGCTGAGGCGCTGTCCGCGGGTACACCAGAGCGGGTACCCCGCTGTCGTCGTTGTCCCGGTGATGCTCTGTCGGTGTCCGGTGTCCGTAGTCCCCCGGAGGGATGCTCCGGCGGGCGGGATGGGGCGCAAAGGAGCGGGCGGCGCTCCCAGCTCCTCCCTGGCCACCCGCTCCCTCTCTCCGGGCCGGGCTGAGCCGGGCCGGTGCTGGCGCTGGGGTGGCTCCGGTGTCGGGGCGGCTCCGGTGTCGGGGTCCCTTCTCAGGGTCCCCAATTGAGCCCCAGGAGCGGCAGAACCCCCTTTTATACCCGCTGCAAGCCCCGCCCCCTCGGCGTCAGCCAATGGGGGCTCAGTGACGTATGGGCGGGGAAGGCCTGACCGTTCACCGCCCTTTGTGACGTCACAATGAGCAGGCAGAGACGAAACACACGGGGGAAGACTCGAGATCTGATTGGTCGGCGTGGACGCGTTTCCCGCGCTAATTATGCACAGCGGCGCTGATTGGTTGGCTCGAGGCTGAGGGTGGGGCAAGGCCGGGAGTGGGCGTGGCTCACCTGCGGGGGTCCCACCCCATTCTGGGGGTGCCCGGGGGGGTCCCCGGGGGTCCAACCCCATTCTGGGGGTGCCCAGGCGCACGGGACGGGGTCTCTTGGTGTCCCAGCCCCATTTTTGGTGTCCCAGCCCCATTTCTGGGGTGTTTAGCCCCATTTCTGGGTGTCTCAGCTCCATTTTTGGGGTCCCAGCTCGAGCCGAGACCACGCCCCCTCATTGCGATTCCCGCCCCTTCGCGGAGCTCTCGCGAGAGTTGGCGGCGCGGGCGGGTCCCGCCAGGAGCCGCTGCCGCTCCCTCAGCGCAGCCCGGCCCGGCCCGGGGCGTTCGCTTCGCTTCGCTTCGGTTCGGCTCCTTCAGCGCGGCCCCGCTTCCCTCCGCCCGCTCCCTCAGCCCTCCCCGATCCTCGATCCCTCTCCCCGCTCCCTCAGCGGAGCCCGGTCCGGCCCGTTCGGTTCCGCTCCCTCAGCCCTTTCTCTCCCTCAGCCCGTCCCGCTCCCGCATCCCGGCCCCTCTTCCTTCCTCCCGCTCCCTCAGTCCTTCCCGATCCCTCTCCCTCAGCCCCTGTCCGCTCCCCTCAGCCCCTGCCCGCTCCCCTCAGCCCATTCCCTCTCACTCAGCCCCTGTCCGCTCCCCTCAGCCCATTCCCTCTCACTCAGCCCCTGTCCGCTCCCCTCAGCCCATTCCCTCTGCTCCCCTCAGCCCATTCCCTCTCCCTCAGCCCCTCCGCTCCTCCAGCCATCCCTCTGCTCCCCTCAGCCCATTCCCTCTTGCCCCTCAGCCCATTCCCTCTTCCCTCAGCCCATTCCCCTCCCCTCAGTCCCATTCCCTCTCCCCTCAGCCCATCCTCTCCCCCTCAGCCCATCCCTCTCCCTCAGCCCATCCCTCTCCCTCAAGCCCATTCCCTCTCCCTCAGCCCATTCCCTTCCCTCAGCCCATTCCCACTCCCCTCAGCCCATTCCTCTCCCTCAGCCCATTCCCTCTCCCTCAGCCCATTCCCTCTCCCCTCAGCCCATTCCTCTCCCTCAGCCATCCCTCTTTCTCAGCCCATTCCCTCTCCTCAGCCATTCCCTCTCCCCTCAAGCCCATTCCTCTCCCTCAGCCCATGGCCCTCTCCCCTCAGCCATTCCCTCTCCACAGCCCATTCTCCTTCCTCTCCTCAGCCCATTCCCTCTCCCCTCAGCCCATTCCCTCTCCCTCAGCCCATTCCCTCTTTCCTCAGCCCATTCCCTCTCCCTCAGCCCATTCCCTCCTCTCCCTCAGCCCATTCCCTCTCCCTCAGCCCATTCCCTCTCCCTCAGCCCATTCCCTCTCCCCTCAGCCCATTCCCGCTCCCTCAGCCCGGCCCGGCCCGTCTCGCCATGAGCTTCCTCTTGTGAGTGTCCGGGAGGGTCCCGGGAGCGGCCCCGAGGGGCTCTGGGGAAGGGAAAACGCCCGTGGGAGGGGGCGGCGAGGGGCTGGCAGAGGTTGTTTGTGGGGTAAAAGCGTTTGGGGAGGGATTGGGGCTGTGCTGTGAGGACGGGAAGGGCTCTGGGGAGGCTCTGAGGGGCCCTGGGGAGGGGGAGCAGGGATTCGTGAGGGCAGTCCTGGGCTTTGAGGGAGATTTGGGGGATCAGAGGCCTCCAGGAGGATCTTTTATTGATGATCTTGGGCATCTTTTTTCAATAATTTTGGGGATCTTTTTTTCAGTCATCTGGGGGATCTTTTTGGATGATCCTTGCCATCTTTTTTCGATGATCTTGGGCATCTTTTTGGATGATCTTTGGGATCTTTTTTCAATAATCTTTGGGATCTTTTTTCAATAATCTTTGGGATCTTTTTTCAATAATCTTTGGGATCTTTTTTCAATAATCTTGGGGATCTTTTTTTGATGGTCTTGGGAATTTTTTTTCAATCACCTTGGGAATCTTTTTTCAATAATCTTGGGCATCTTTTTCAAGATGCCCAATGATCTTTGGGATCTTTTTCAGTGATCTTGGGGATCTTTTTCAATGATCTTTAATATCTTTTTTCAATGATCTTTACGATCTTTTTTCAATGATCTTTGGGATCTTTTTTCAATCATCTTGGGCATCTTTTTGGATGATCTTTGGGATCTTTTTTCAATCATCTTTGGGCATCTTTTTCAATGATCTTGGGGATCTTTCCCAACCTTGCTGCTCCCACCACTCCCTGGCAAACTGGAAACGCTTCTCCCCCTCCTCAGCGGGAGCCGCTCTTCGAAAACCTTCAAGCCCAAGAAGAACATTCCAGAAGGGTCCCACCAGTACGAGCTCCTCAAACACGCCGAGGCCACGCTGGGCAGCGGCAACCTGCGCCAGGCCGTGATGCTGCCCGAGGGCGAGGACCTCAACGAGTGGATTGCTGTCAACAGTGAGTCCTCCCAGAGAGGGAAAACCCCAAAACTCCAGGATTTTCCCTTAAAAAACCCCTCTGAGTCCCCCAGGAACGCTCTGGATACGAGCAGAGGAAGCAGGGCCCTCGTCAGGGGGGTGTTGAGCAAGGAGGAAGAGGCAGAGCAGCAGCAAGGCTGTGGTTTTTGGGGTGGGTTTTTTTTTTTACAGGTTCAGGCTCACGGGTTTTTACAGGTTTTAGGTTTGTGAGTGGTTGTTTTTGGAGTTGGAAAATGAGCACAAATAATGGAGGGAGAAAGTGAGGCTCTGCTTCCCCCCCAAGCTCCAGGGTTGTGGAGTTTCATTTTTTGTTTTCTGTTTTCAAACTTGGAGCTGCTGCTCCCACTGGTGTTGACCTTTGCTTCTTGGAGTTAGAGGGAGATAAAAATCCAATTTTAAGTAAGGAATGTGGCAAATTCAGACCAGGAGTGCTCACCCTGAGGAAAGTCTGTACCACCAAACCCATGGGGTTTTTGAGGAGCCTGGAAATCCACATTTCAAAGATTGGAAATTTGCTTTTAGGAGCCTAAATCCGCTTTTTCCATGGAATGCTGAGTGGAGCTCAGGGTGGAAAAATGGGAAAGCCAATCCAAATTCCTGCGTGGCTGGAATGCCTCCAAGTCAGGTGGTGCAGGGAGGGTTTAGCCAGGATGACAGAAGGGCCCGTGGGGTGCTCACAGCTGCGTCCGTCACCCGAGGCGTTTTCCCTTCCCAGCCGTGGATTTCTTCAACCAGATCAACATGCTGTACGGGACCATCACGGAGTTCTGCACCGAGAGCAGCTGCCCCGTGATGTCTGCAGGGCCCAGGTGAGGGGGCTGAGCCAGGGCACGGCAGGGAAATGCGGGGCAGGAGGAGGGGACACGGCCAGGTGGCACCGAGGTGACACCACTGCTCCTCTGGGGCCACAGCAGCTTTTCCCCAGCCTTCCCTGTGCTTTGGGGGGAGTATTTTAAGGAAAATGAGGGATCTGGTTTAACTGGGAGGGACTGGTCTGGCTGTCAGAGTCTGGGGGAATCATGGAATGGTTTGGTTTGGTTAAATCCCATCCAGTGCCATGGGCAGGG
>JAVTVJ010004958.1:0-21470 GCA_034509425.1 Eopsaltria australis | reverse complement strand
CCACAGGGATCAATCCCAAATCTCCAGCAGGAGTGGCCCCCACAGGGATCAATCCCAAATCTCCTGCAGGAGTGGCCACCACAGGGATCAATCCCACAGCTCCTGCAGGAGTGGCCCCCACAGGGATCAATCCCAAATCTCCAGCAGGAGTGGCCCCCACAGGGATCAATCCCACAGCTCCTGCAGGAGTGGCCCCCACAGGGATCAATCCCACAGCTCCTGCAGGAGTGGCCACCACAGGGATCAATCCCAAATCTCCTGCAGGAGTGGCCCCCACAGGGATCAATCCCACAGCTCCTGCAGGAGTGGCCCCCACAGGGATCAATCCCACAGCTCCTGCAGGAGTGGCCCCCACAGGGATCAATCCCAAATCTCCTGCAGGAGTGGCCCCAAGCCCCGGGGGCCTGGCCCCTCTCACCTTGTTCTTCTTGCCGTCCACCTCGAACACGGAGATGGAGCCCTTGCGGTAAATCTCGTCACCTGGGGGGTGCTTCCACACACACTTGGCCTGTGACAGGGACAGAACACGTGTGACAGCTGGCCTGGGACAGGGACAGAACAGGTGTGACACCTGGCCTGGGACGGGGACAGAACACGTGTGACACCTGGCCTGGGACAGAACACGTGTGACACCTGGGCTGGGACAGGGACAGAACACGTGTGACACCTGGCCTGGGACAGGGACAGAGAACAGGCTGTGACACCTGGCCTGTGACAGGGACAGAACACGTGTGACAGCTGGCCTGGGACAGGGACAGAACAGGTGTGACACCTGGCCTGGGACGGGGACAGAACACGTGTGACACCTGGCCTGGGACAGAACACGTGTGACACCTGGGCTGGGACAGGGACAGAACACGTGTGACACCTGGCCTGTGACAGGGACAGAGCACGTGTGACAGCTGGGCTGTGACAGGGACAGAACACGTGTGACAGCTGGGCTGGGACGGGGACAGAACACGTGTGACACCTGGCCTGGGACGGGGACAGAACACGTGTGACACCTGGCCTGGGACAGGGACAGAACACGTGTGACACCTGGCCTGGGACAGGGACAGAACAGGTGTGACACCTGGGCTGGGACAGAACACGTGTGACACCTGGGCTGTGACAGGGACAGAACATGTGTGACAGCTGGCCTGGGACAGGGACAGAACACGTGTGACACCTGGGCTGTGACAGGGACAGAACATGTGTGACAGCTGGCCTGGGACAGGGACAGAACAGGTGTGACACCTGGGCTGGGACAGGGACAGAACACGTGTGACACCTGGGCTGTGACAGGGACAGAACACGTGTGACAGCTGGCCTGGGACGGGGACAGAACACGTGTGACAGCTGGCCTGGGACGGGGACAGAACACGTGTGACACCTGGGCTGGGACAGGGACAGAACATGTGTGACACCTGGCCTGGGACAGAACACGTGTGACACCTGGCCTGGGACAGGGACAGAACACGTGTGACACCTGGCCTGGGACAGGGACAGAGAACAGGCTGTGACACCTGGGCTGGGACACCTGGGCAGGTGACAGGAAACTGCAGGCCCAGCTCCCACAGTGACAACAGGGATGGGGTCGGACATTTCTGTGTGCAGAGCCTGGCTGGGCACCCACAGCAGAATTCCCAGTGGGAATCAGCCCTTCCCTGGAGCTAGATCAGAATTCCCAGTGGGAATGATCCCTTCCCTGGTACCACCGTGTCACCGAGTCCTTCCCTGGAGCCAGAGCAGAACTCCCAGTGGGAACCAGCCCTCCCTGGTGCCAGACCAGAATTCCCAGTGGGAATCACCCCTTCCCTGGAGCCAGAGCAGATCTCCCAGTGGGAACCAGCCCTTTCCTGGTGCCACAGCAGATCTCCCAGTGTCACTGAGCCCTCCCTGGTGCCACAGTGTCACTGAGCCCTCCCAGTACCACACCAGATCTCCCAGTGTGAACCAGCCCCTCCCAGTACCACACCAGATCTCCCAGTATGAACCAGCCCCTCCCTGGATCCCAGCAGCCCCCAGCAGCGTGGCTCACCATGTGGCGCCGCAGGATGGTCTGGCTCTTCATGTACTGGAGGCAGAGCTCCAGTGTCACTGAGCCATCCCAGTACCACACCAGATCTCCCAGTGGGAACCAGCCCCTCCCAGTACCACAGCAGATCTCCCAGTATGAACCAGCCCCTCCCTGGATCCCAGCAGCCCCCAGCATCACCATGTGGCTCACCATGTGGCGCCGCAGGATGGTCTGGCTCTTCATGTACTGGAGGCAGAGCTCCCAGTGTCACTGAGCCCTCCCAGTACCACACCACATCTCCCAGTGTCACTGAGCCCTCCCTGGTGCCACGGTGTCACTGAGCCCTCCCAGTACCACACCAGAATTCCCAGTGGGAATCACCCCCTCCCTGGATCCCAGCAGCCCCCAGCATCACCGCGTGGCTCACCATGTGGCGCCGCAGGATGGTCTGGCTCTTCATGTACTTGAGGCAGAACTCGCACATGTAGAGGCGGCCGAGGCGCGCGTACTCCTCGGGGTAGGGCGAGTGGTACCACGTGTCCAGCTCGTAGCGCCCGAACGCGATCGTCTTGATCATGTTGCTGCCCTCGGTGATCTGCCCCTGCAGCCTCAGCTTCTCCTGAAATGGGGAACAATCCAAAGAATTCCTTGGGAGCAGCTGCAGGAGGAGTTGGGGGGTGTTTTCCTGGTGGGGATCTGTTTTGGGAGTCCTGAAGTGGTTTTTTTCCTGAATTTCTTGCAGGGTATTGTCACCTCCTGCTCCTCGCGGCCCTGGTGTGTGGGGTGACACCATGGGGGTTATGGAAAAGCAGGAATTGGCCTTTTTTTCCTGGAAAAACTCATCCAGGTCACCTGAGATGAAGGATTGATGGGTTTGTGACCTTCTTGAGGAATTGTGTGGGAATTTTGTGGGTTGTGACCTTCCAGGGATTGTTCACCTGTTCCCATAACAGGTGACATCTGGACAATGCTGCAGGTGAGTGGGGACACTCTGGGATCTTTCCTGTTTCTGAGGTTCTGTCCTGGTTTGTGCTGGGATTTGAGGGATTTTCACTGCACAATGAAGGTCTCTGCACTTCTCCATCCTGTGCAGAGTCCATGCCCTTGTGTGAATGCTACAAAGGGAATCTTTTAAATGTCTTCAAGTGGTTTTTTCCTGAATTTCTTGCAGGGTATTGTCACCTCCTGCTCCTCGCGGCCCTGGTGTGTGGGGTGACGCCATGGGGGTTATGGAAAAGCAGGAATTGGCCTTTTTTCCCCTGGAAAAACCCATCCAGGTCACCTGAGATGAAGGATTGATGGGTTTGTGACCTTCTTGAGGAATTGTGTGGGAATTTCGTGGGTTGTGACCCTGTGGCAACAGGTGAACGATCCCCTGTGACAGGTGACATCTGGACAATGCTCCAGGTGAGTGGGGACACTCCGGGATCTTTCCTGTTTGTGGGAGGTTTTATCCCGGGATTTGAGGGATTTTCACTGCACAGAAAAGGTCTCTGCACTTCTCTGTGGGGTCCCACCATGGGGGTTATGGAAAAGCAGGAATTGGCCTTTTTTTCCCTGGAAAAACTCATCCAGGTCACCTGAGATAAAAGAATGATGGGTTTGGGGCCTTCTTGAGGAACTGAGTGGGAATATTGTGGGTTGTGACCTTCCAGGGATTGTTCACCTGTTCCCATAACAGGTGACATCTGGACAATGCTGCAGGTGACTGGGGACACTCCGGGATCTTTCCTGTTTGTGGGAGGTTTTATCCCGGGATTTGAGGGATTTTCACTGCACAATGAAAGTCTCTGCACTTCTCCTTCTCCATGGTGTGCAAAGTCCACGCCCCTGCGGGACTCCTGCACTCGGGTCCCGTCCCTGCGGATCAGGGAAGGAGCTGGGGGTGTTTATCCTGCAGAAAATGAGGATCAGGGGGGAGCTCAGTGCTCCCCACAGCCCCTGAGAGGAGGGGACAGCCAGGGCAGGGCCCCCAGGGGACAGCAGGACAGCAGGACACGGCCCCGGGCTGAGCTGGACATGAGGAGGAATTCCATCCCAGAAAGATTGGAACGGGAGCTGGAATTGGAATTGGAATGGGAGCTGGTGGAGTCCCCAGCCTGGATGTGGCACTTGGGGACAAGGAGGTGGTGTCAGGTCACCTGGATGAGCTCAGAGGGCTCCAGGTCACGGCGTGGCTGTGCCAGCCCGGGCTCTGCCACACCTGTCCAGGGAAGCTCCAAAGCATCCTTTGATCCCTCTCTGGAATGGGATGTGGCTTTGGGAGGCTCCCCAGGAGCACTCCAGGTGGCTTTTGTTGTCACCAGCCCTCAGCAGGGACAGCTGGGGCTGTCGCTGTCCCCAGGAGCAGCCCTGGAATGTCACCGTGCATTCCTGGGAGCAGAGCTCAGCTCCAGCTGCTCCTGCAGGGATCCCGGGGGGTCTGGAACTCATCCCCACCCCGGGGTCACTGTGCTGGCCTGGAGCTGCTTCCCAAATCCCTGTCCTGCCCCACGGGCCCCATGGACCCCGGGAGTGACCCCAGGACTGACCCCACTGACCCCAGGACTGACCCCACTGACCCCGGGAGTGACCCCACTGACCCCGGGACTGACCCCACAGACCCCAGGACTGACCCCACTGACCCCAGGACTGACCCCATGGACCCTGGGAGTGACCCCTTGGATCCCAGGACTTGACCCCACAGACCCCAGGACTGACCCCACAGACCCCAGGACTGACCCCACTGACCCTGGCACTGACCCCACTGACCCCAGGACTGACCCCATGGACCCTGGGAGTGACCCCATGGATCCCAGGACTTGACCCCACTGACCCCAGGACTTGACCCTACAGACCCCAGGACTGACCCCACTGACCCCAGGACTGACCCCACGGACCCTGGGACTGACCCCACGGACCCTGGGAGTGACCCCATGGACCCCGGGACTGACCCCACAGACCCCAGGACTGACCCCATGGACCCCGGGACTGACCCCACTGACCCTGGGACTGACCCCACTGACCTCAGGCCTGACCCCACTGACCCCAGGACTGACCCCACTGACCCCAGGACTGGGCTCTCCTGTCTCACAGACCCCACAGACCCTGGGAAGGTCTCTCCTGTCTCACTGACCCCACAGACCCCGGGACTGACCCCACAGACCCCAGGACTGACCCCATGGACCCCGGGACTGACCCCACTGACCCTGGGACTGACCCCACTGACCTCAGGCCTGACCCCACTGACCCCAGGACTGACCCCACTGACCCCAGGACTGACCCCACAGACCCTGGGACTGACCCCACAGACCCCAGGACTGACCCCACAGACGCCAGGACTGATCCTGGGAAGGGCTCTCCTGTCTCACAGACCCCACAGACCCTGGCACTGACCCCACAGACCCTGGGAAGGGCTCTCCTGTCTCACAGACCCCACAGACCCTGGCACTGACCCCACTGACCCCACAGACCCCAGGACTGATCCTGGGAAGGGCTCTCCTGTCTCACTGACCCCACAGACCCCGGCACTGACCCCACAGAGCCCGGGAAGGGCTCTCCTGTCTCACTGACCCCACAGACCCCGGCACTGACCCCACAGACCCCAGGACTGATCCTGGGAAGGGCTCTCCTGTCTCACTGACCCCACAGACCCTGGCACTGACCCCATTGACCCCACAGACGCCAGGACTGATCCTGGGAAGGGCTCTCCTGTCTCACTGACCCCACAGACCCTGGCACTGACCCCATTGACCCCACAGACGCCAGGACTGATCCTGGGAAGGGCTCTCCTGTCTCACAGACCCCACAGACCCCAGGACTGACCCCACAGACCCCAGGACTGATCCTGGGAAGGGCTCTCCTGTCTCACAGACCCCACAGACCCCACAGACCCTGGGAAGGTCTCTCCTGTCTCACAGACCCCACAGACCCTGGCACTGACCCCACAGAGCCCGGAAGGGCCCCCTGCTCCCAGGGCTGCCTCTCACCAGGTCCTCGGACGCCCGAGCCTGCGCCCTGCGGAACAGCTCCAGGTCGTACTCGCTGGTCAGGTTCTCCAGGAGAGGCTCCCTGGTGCTGCCATAGGTCTGCCTGTGCTCCTGCAACACCAAACAACATCCTGGCTGCTGGATCCTGCGGCTTTTCCAGCCGGGAATGCTGCAGGGTGACCGGGAGAGCCAAATCCCATCCCGGGGAGGGGGTGGGAATGAAAGGATAAAAAGGGAATGAAAGGATAAAAGGGGAATGAAAGGATGAAAAGGGAATGAAAGGATAAAAAGGGAATGAAAGGATAAAAAGGAATGAAAGGATAAAAGGGGAATGAAAGGATAAAAAGGGAATGAAAGGATGGAATTCCTGCTTTTACCATGTATTTCTCCTTCTGCTCCTTGCTCAGCCCTGAATTCCTCTTCTTCCTGAGCTCGGCCACCTTCTCCTTGTAGCGGAGCTGCCTCTCCGTGGGGGCCTGGAAGGAACCTGGGATGGGATCCTGAGGGGCTCCAGCCCCTCCAAGCATCCCCCCTCACCTCCCACCCCAAGGAATTCCATCCTGGCTCAGAACCAGGCCCAAGCAGGGAATTTCCCTTCCCTGGTGCCACAGGACAGGGAATTCTCCTTGTGGAGCAGCTCCCAGCTGAGCCGGGCTCTGGGAAATGTCACTGCCCTGGGCTGGTCACTCACAGAGGGGAATTGGAGCTGGCAGCTCTGCAGGAATTGCAGCTCTGCTCTCGTGTGAGGGACACAAGGAATTCCCGGCTGGAATGGCAGCTCTGGGATGTGGGGAACGGAGCCCCTGGAGCCGGGGCTGTCCCCTCACCTGGTGCCTGGTGGCGTGCCTGTTGTTGTCATCCTGCCTGTGCGCCAGCATCCGCTCCTCGATCTGCTTGTCCCGGCTCTGGGCTCGCACCTGGGGGACCAAAATCCACCTGTGAGGGCTGCGGCCACCTCCTGTCACCCTGTCACCTCCTGTCACCCTCTGTCACCCTCTGTCACCCTCTGTCACCCTGTCACCTCCTGTCACCCCCTGTCCCCCCCATCACCTCCTGTCACCCCCTGTCCCCCCCATCACCTCCTGTCCCCCCCGTCACCCTCTGTCACCCCCTGTCCCCCCTGTCCCCTCCTGTCCCCCCCAGGTGAGCTGCAGCTCCCAGCTCTCACACACACACACACACGTGTGAATTCTCCTTTTCCACCCACATTCCAACGTTTGGAATTTTGTCCCAAAAACCCCAAAAGGAGGAGAAATGAGGTTAAAAATCCCCCTTTACCTTGCACTCGTCTGCTGAGAGGTTGTGGTACAGAGGGCACCCCGAGATGGAGAAGTGGCGCTCGTGTTTCCCCGTCAGGTGTCCTGCAAAGGGACGGGAAAGCGACCAAAAATTGGGAGAGATGACCCCAAAGAGGTGGGGAAAATATCCCAGGTGGGCAGAACCCTCACAGGAGCAGGCCCAGGTCACGGACAGGGGGGTGGGAGGAAACTTTTAGGGTTAAAAAGGAAGGAGAAAGCTTTTCCCACACTGAGCCAAAGCAGGCAGGGATGGCAGGGCAATAATTTGGGACTGAAATCCCAGATCTGGAAATCTGTGGGAATTCTCCTCCCATCTGCTTCCTCACCCCCAAAACAGGAAACACCTCCAGGAATAACATCCCTGTGTTCATGCTTCACATCCCTTCTCCAGATCCACTTGTTGATATTCCTGACCCTCATTCACTCTTGATTTTTGGGATATAACACCCAACCAAGCAGGGATAAAACAGGAATAAAGCAGGGCTGCCGAGGCCGTTGGGATGACCCTGGAGCTGGGATTACCCAGGGAGCTGGGATCACCCAGGGAGCTGGGATTACCCCAGGAGCTGGGATCACCCAGGGAGCTGGGATCACCCAGGGAGCTGGGATCACCCAGAGAGCCGGGATCACCCAGGGAGCTGGGATTACCCCAGGAGCTGGGATCACCCAGGGAGCTGGGATCACCCAGGGAGCTGGGATCACCCAGAGAGCCGGGATCACCCCAGGAGCTGGGATCACCCAGAGAGCCAGGATCACCCGGAGAGCCAGGATCACCCCAGGAGCTGGGATCACCCACAGAGCCAGGATCACCCAGAGAGCCAGGATCACCCACAGAGCCGGGATCACCCAGAGAGCCGGGATCACCCAGAGAGCCGGGATCACCCAGAGAGCCGGGATCACCCAGAGAGCTGGGATCACCCAGAGAGCCGGGATCACCCACAGAGCCGGGATCACCCACAGAGCCGGGATCACCCACAGAGCCAGGATTACGCCAGGATCCCCCGGACAGCTGGCATTACCCAGGGAGTTGCAGCCCGGCGTGGGACACTTCATGTTGAAGTTGTAGCTCTCGTGGAAGCGGCGGCGCTTGGGCCGGTGGGACAGGTCGCTGCCCGAGTCCTTCATGGACATGTCCTTGGCGATGCTCTCGTCGTGGGACACGTTGGGGCTGGAGATGTCGATGTCCGACTCCGAGGAGGGCGCGTTGCCCGTGGGCGTGCGGGGCGGCGACTCGTCGTGGTCGGCGGCGTTTTTGGTGTCTGGGGACGGGGACAGAGGGGACGGGGATGCAGGGGAAGCTCCCAGGAACAGCGGGTGGAGCCCGTGGCTGTCCCTGTCCCTGCAGGTACCTCTGTCGGAGAAGTCCACGGCCTGCTCGGTCTCGGAGCCCGAGGAGCGCGTCTGCCTCAGCGGGTATTTCTTGGGGGTGACGGGGGCTGGCTGCTGCTGGCTGCGCGTCACCCGGCGCGTGGAGTACGCCGGCTCCTCCGGACCCAGCGCCGGCGCGCTCCGCACCGGGCTGGAGTCTGACACGGGGACACGCCGTCACGCCGGGGGGACAACACGGGGACACCACGGGGACACCCGGGGGGACAACACGGGGACACCACGGGGACACCACGGGGACACCCATGGGGACACCCACAGGGACCATGGGGACACCCACAGGGACCATGGGGACACCCACAGGGACCATGGGAACACCACGGGGACACCCACAGGGACCACGGGGACACCCACAGGGACCATGGGGACACCATGGGGACACCCACAGGGACCATGGGGACACCGCGGGGACACCCACAGGGACCATGGGGACACCCACAGGGACACCCACAGGGACCATGGGGACACCCACAGGGACCATAGGGACACCCATAATGGGACCATGGGGACACCCACGGGGACCATGGGGACACCATGGGGACACCCACAGGGACCATGGGGACACCATAGGGACACCCACAGGGACCATGGGGACACCACAGTTACACCACTGGAACACCGTGGGACACCCACTGGGACACCGTGGGACACCCACTGGGACATCCACAGGAACCATGGGGACACATGGGGACCCCCACAAGGACACCACGGGTACTTCCACAGGAACCACAGGGACACCACAGGGACCCGATGGGGACACCACAGTCACCCCACAGCACCCGCAGTGACCCCAGCCCTGTGGCTCTGTCCTGCCTCTGGCACCACACTCCGACCTTTCCCAGATAAAATCTCAGGATTTCTCTGGGTTAGCAACTTAATTAGCCCCTAATTACCACCCAGCTCCGGTCTGGAGAAGTAAAGATCCCTTAGTTTAGATAAGAACCATCGGGGTTTAGATAAAACCATCAGGGTTTAGATAAAACCATCAGGGTTTACATAAAACCATCGGGAATTAGATAAAAACCATCAGGATTTAGATAAGAACCCATAACCCTTGGGAACAGCAGGACTGCCTGTGGTGTGGAGCATTTGGGATCCTGGATGGGGCTGGAAGAGCCTTTCCCTGGTTTAAGGATGAGCCTTTCCCTGGTTTAAGGATGAGCCTTTCCCTGGTTTAAGAAGGAGCTTTTCCCTGGTTTAAGGACGAGCCTTTCCCAGTCTAAGGATGACCCTTTCCCAGTTTAAGGACGACCCTTCCCCAGTCCAAGGATGAGTCTTTCCCTTGATTTAAGGATGACAATTTTCCAGTTTAAGGATGACCCTTTCCCCAGTCTAAGGATGACCCTTTCCCAGTTTAAGGACGACCCTTTCCCAGTCTAAGGATGACCCTTTCCCAGCCCAAGGACGAGCCTTTCCCAGCCCAGGGGGGCTCCCTCACCCTGGGAGCTCTGGCTGAGCCTGGCCGAGGAGCGGGTGACGCGGGCGGATCTGCGGGAGGTGCCATCGCTCTCGGAGCTGTCCGTGTGCTCGGGATCCGTGGAGAAATCCGAGTCCTCCGTCCCGTCCGAGCTGCTGCCCGCGTTCCTCTGCAACGGCACAGAGCACACTTCAACGTTTAAACAGAAATATTTCAATATTGTGCTTATATTGGTAAAAAAACCACAAAAAACGAGTCAATATTTAATATTCTCCACGTTCTCCCAGACACTTCAGCTGCACGGGTGCCCTGGTGGGGTTTATCCCAAATCAAGGACTCGTTTTCCTCCTTTCTTTTTGTGTCTCCTGCCCTCCGGTGAGGAGGATCCCAAAAGAAATCGGGACAGGCGATCCCAGATATTCCCCGGCACAAAATGTCATTCCCAGTTTAAAAACCAGAGGAATTATCAGGAATTACCCCAAAGTGGGGGGAGCAACCTGGACGTGGGAAGGGGATTCTGCCACCAGCCAGCACTCGCTGTTGTTCCCCTTTCCCTTTCTGTTCTCATGATTGTTTACCACTATTACAGCATTTTACCTCATTTCTCATTACTGAGCCCTTCATTCTTCAACCTACAAGCTTTATTTTAATTTCTCGCCATTCCAGCCTGGTGCTTAATTTTCCAGGTGAGGTTAAACCGCAACACCGTGAGGGGAATGAGGGGTCTGGGGGTACCGGGCAGGGCCGTGAGGGGACACCGGGGGTCTGGGGGTACCGATCAGCGGCTGCGGGACCCTGGAGAGGACAGAGCCGTGAGGGGGCGGTGATGGCGGTGATCGTGAGGGGACACCGGGGATCTGGGGGCGTTTGCGGCACCCCGGAGCGGGCAGAGCCGTGAGGGGGCGGTGATGGCGGCGCCCCTGAGGGGAGCGGGGGAGGCGCGGCCGCCATGAGGGGAGGGGGGGGGCGGTCTCGCGCCGGTGGCGGGAGCGCGGCCCCCGCGCCGCTTTGTTTTGCACCCAGCGGAGCCGCGCCGGCCGCAGCCAATCACAGCGCGGGTGGGCGGTGCCGGAGGGGAGAACGCACCAATGGCAGCTCGCGGAGGAAAAAGGCGGGCAGCACCGGGAGTGATTGACAGCGGGCGGCGGCCAATCAGCGCGAGGCTTGCTCCCACGGCAACGCCAACCGGAGGGGGGCGCGGCGCGATGGGGGAAGGGAGAGACAAGGCTCGCGCGGGGAGGTGACCGTTGGGGGCGGGGATGGACAGCAGCACGAGCCAATCAGCGCCCAACCCGGCATGGTGACTCAACCAATAAACGGCCATCGCTCCAAGCGCGTGTCCAATCAGAAGCGCCGTGGGGCGGGCCCCGCTGCGGGCGCGGGGGAGGGTGAACGGGAGCCGTTGGGGGCGATGAGTGACAGGCAGCACAGCCAATCGGCGCGCGGCGTGTTCGTGCGTGATCCAATCAGAGCGCGCGGGGGGCGGGCGCTGGGGGCCCAAGGCCGCTATTTTCCCCCCAGTTTTGGACCCACGAGAGGGAGCGCAGGGGCTGGGGAAGGGCCGAAAGCAGCGGCCCGAGCCCGCCCGTTCCCCCTCCGGCCGCCTGCCCCGTTTCCCGGCCGCGCTCACCTTCCTGCGCTGCATCCTGGGCGGGGGCAGCGAGCTTGCCTGGTCCCCGGCGCCCGCGGCCCGCGAAGCGGCGGTGGCCGCCGCGGCGTTGGCGCTGGCGGGCTCCGTGGTGACAGCCGTGTCCCCCGCCCTGCGGCACGTCTGCTCCGGCGGCGCCAGCCCCGCTCCCGCCGCCGTTCCCCGCTCGGTCCCTCACGCTTCCGCCGGGACGCGGCCCACACTCCCCGTCACGTGACCGCGCGCCATCTTGGGGCCGGGCAGGCGCCGCCGCCGGTGACGCCGCGCGCCGCCATCTTGGATTCGGGCAGGGACGAAGGGCGGGGGTTCCCTCTGGCTGCCGCCATCTTTGATGCGGGCAGAGGCCGCGCCGCGCCCGGTACCGGGGCCGCCATGTTGGTTGCGGGCAGGGCCGGGCGGGGGCGGCGGAGCTCGGGGCGCTCCGGCCTCCCCGGGGTGCGCAGGGACACGGGCGGTTCCTCTGGGGTCGGTGCAGGGCTCCCGGCCTTGCCCTGTGCGCGCTGGAGCTCCGAGGAGCGCGCGGTGTCCCAGAGCTCCCTCGTGGTGTGAGGCCTCGGGAGCTCCAGCACCGGCAGCTCCTCCGGGGAGCGGGGATGTGACACCCAGGAGGCAGCCGGGGGTGGGAACCGGGCTGGGATTCCCGTGAGGACGGGAGGAACCGTGAAGGACAAAGCGCCACGGAGGGGGTGCGTCCCTCCCCGGGCAAAGCACGCTCCTGACCCGGGATCGTCCCGGAGGCGCCGCTCGGAGCCGCGGGAGCGGCCGAACGGGGCCTCAGGAGCGACGGGGCCTCAGGAGCGGCGGCCCCGGCGCAAGGACCCCGGAAGGCCCCGCTCGGCGGCGCCGGGAGTGGGCGGAGCCTCGTCCCCGGCGTAACCAATCAGAGCCCGCCTTTTCACCCCGCCCCCTCAGCGCACCCAATCGCCGCGCTCCACATCGGGCGGTGCTGCCGCGCGCGCCGCGCACCGCGAGGACCCCCCCGGCCGGGCTGCCCCCCGCGCTGCCTGCCCCGAGCCGCGCCCCGCCGCTCCCGGCTGGGCCCAACCGCGGCGAGCGCGGCCCCGGGGAGCGCTCGGTGCCCTCGGCGCGGATCCCGCGCCCCGCTCCGCACCGGCCCCAGCGCTCCCCGCCCGGCTTTGCCCGCGCGGCGGGGCGGGCGGCGGCGCGGGCGGCGCGGGGCGGGGCGGTGCCGATGAGGCCGCCCGGGGCGCCCCGGGATGTGGCGCTGGAGCTGCCGCCCGCGCTGAGCGGCCCCGGCACCGGCACCGGCACCGGCACCGGCCCCAGCATGGGAGCGAGCGCTGCCCCTGCGCTGCCCGAGCGCCTCCGCCTGCCCGTCTGCTTCCTCGGCGTGTTCGCCTGCTACTTCTACTACGGCATCCTGCAGGAGAGCATGTGAGCGACAGGGGACAGGGACAGCGGGACAGGGACAGCGGGGCAGGGACAGCGGGACACAGCGGGGCAGGGACACGGGGACAGGGACAGCGGGACACAGCGGGGCGCGGGGTGGGGGGAGCGGTACCGGGACAGGGGGACACGGAGCGGGGACTTGGGGCTGGGGGAACACGGGACGGGGAGCGGGACACGGGGACAGCGGGATCGGTACCGGGGCTGCAGGGACTCGGGGTTTGGGGACACCGGGGGCTGGGGGCCGTGGGGAGGAGAGCGGGGACCGGGGTGCACCGGGACAGCCGGAGCCGCTCGTGCGCCGGGCTCTGTCCCCGCTCTGTCCCTGGTCTCTCACCGCTCTCTGTCCCGCTCTGTCCCCGGTGCCTGTCCCTCTGTTCCCGGTGTCCCCGCTCTCTTCCCGGTGCCCTCGCTGCTTGTCCCACTCTGTCTCCGCTGTCCCCGGTGCCTGTCCCTCTCTCCCCGCTGTTCCCGCTCTGTCCCCGTGTCGGTCCCGCTCTGTCCCGCTCTGTCCCGCTCTGTCCCGCTCTGTCCCGCTCTGTCCCCGCTGTCCCCGCTCTGTCCCCGCTCTGTCCCCGCGGTCCCCGCTGTGTCCCCGCTGTCCCCGCTCTGTCCCGCAGCACCCGCGGTCGCTACGGGGAGGGAGCGCAGCAGGAGCAGTTCCGGTTCGCGCTGAGCCTGGTGTTCATCCAGTGCGTGATCAACGCCGCCTTCGCCAAACTCCGTGAGTGCGGGACCCCTGCCACCCCCGGGGCTGTCCCCTCGCTGTCCCCTCGCCGTCCCCTGGCTGTCCCCAGCCGTCCCCTCGCCGTCCCCAGCTGTCCCAGCTGTCCCCGGCTGTCCCCGCAGTGATCCGCCTGGTGGACGCGGCTCGGCCGGACCGTACCCGGCGCTGGCTCTACGGCGCCTGCTCGCTCTCGTACCTGGGCGCGATGGTGTCCAGCAACTCCGCGCTGCAGTTCGTCAGCTACCCCACACAGGTGACACCGGGGACACGGGGACACCGGGGACGGGGCCTGGGACACTGGGGACATCGGCTGGGACACGGGGATGCTGCCTGGGATATGAGACTGGGGGGACACAGGAGACGTGGGCTGGGACATGGGACCAGGGGGACACTGGGGGGACACAGGCTGGGACACAAGACTGGAGGGACACAGGGGACATGGGTGGGGACACAGGGGACACTGGCTGGGACATGGGGACACTGGCTGGGACACAGGACCAGGGGGACATGGGGGACACGGGGACATGGGCTGGGACATAGGACCAGAGGGACACCAGGGACACCGTCTGGGACACAGGGGACACTGGGGGGACACCAGCTGGGGCATGGGACTGGGGGAACATGGGGACACAGGGGAGACACAGGGGACATCAGCTGAGACATGTGACCAAGGGGACACAGCGGCCATAAGCTGGGACATGGGACTGGGGGACACAGGGACACTGGTTGGGACATGGGACCAGGGGGACACAGGGGACACCAGGACACTGGGGACATCGCCTGGGACATGGGGCTGGCTGGGACATGGGGGACACGGGACTGGGGGGACACGGGACACTAGGGACTTCAGCTGGGACACGGGACATGGGGGACACTGGCGGGGACACAGGGGACACACGGGACTGGGGGGACACAGGGGACACTGGGGACACGGGGACACACAGGACTGGGGGGACACTGGGGACGCGGGCTGGGACAGCGAGAGTGGCACTGTCCGTGTCCCTGACCCCGGCTCTCCTGTCCTGGGGTCACTCTCGTGTCCTGGTCACCACTGGGGCTCAGGGAAGGGGGAGAAATCCCCTGAGAATGGGGGGGATTTGGGTAATTAGGGGGGAATTTGTTAATTAATTGTGGGGGAATTTGTAATTTAATTGGGGGAAAAATTTGTTAATTAATTGGGGGGAATAATTTGATTTGGGGGAAATTGTTTGATTGGGAGGGAATTTATTATTTAGCATTGAATTTATTATTTGGGAGAGAATTTGTCAATTGGGAAGGAATTTATTAATTAGGAAGGAACTTAATTAGGAAGGAATTTATTAATTGGGAGGGAATTTATTAATTGGGAGGGAGTCTGGGTGATCCCACCTGAGGCAGGTGCTGAACTCTCCCTGCTGGGTCCCAGCTGCCCCGGGGGATGTTTTTGTGGCTCATTAATTAATTACCATCATTAATTACCATCATTAATTAACCCCACCGTCCCTCCCCAGGTCCTGGGCAAGTCCTGTAAGCCAATCCCAGGTAGGAGAATTCCCATTTTCTGGGGTTTTTGTGGATTTCTCCTCCTCCAGCAGCCCCTGACCCCTCAGCTCCATCCCGAGCTGGGCTGGGTTTGGTTCCAGGGAGGGATTTGGGGTCAGTTTGGGGTTTTCCTTCTCTCCAGATGGGATTTGGGAATGAGTTCTTAGGGGTTTCATTCCAGGGAGTGGATTTTGGGATGTTCTTTCTCTCCAGCCATGATTTAGGATTGAGTTTTTAGGGATTTAATCCCCGTGAGTGGCTTTGGGGTCAGTTTTTGCTGTCCCCTGTCCCCAGTGCTGCTCCTGGGGGTGTTTTTATGGGGGTTTAATCCCCGTGAGTGTCTCTAGGGTGACATTTTGCTGTCCCCTGTCCCCAGTGCTGCTCCTGGGGTGATTCTATGGGGATTTAATTCCCCTAAGTGGATTTTAGGATCAGTTTTTGGTGTCCCCTGTCCCAGTGATGCTCTTGGGGGTGATTTTATAGGGCTTTAATCCCCGTCAGTGTCTTTAGGGTGACATTTTGGTGTCCCCTGTCCCCAGTGCTGCTGCTGGGGGTGTTTTTATGGGGGTTTACTCCCCGTCAGTGTCTCTAGGGTGACATTTTGGTGTCCCCTGTCCCCAGTGATGCTGCTGGGGGTGACCCTGCTGAGGAAGAGGTACCCCCCAGCCAAGTACCTGTGCGTGCTGCTGATCGTGGCGGGGGTGGCCCTGTTCCTCTACAAGCCCAAGAAGGGGACAGGGGACACCGAGCACGGCGTCGGCTACGGGGAGCTGCTGCTGGTGAGCACGGGGACACCGCGGGGACACCGTGGGGACACCACCGGGATACCCTGGGGACACTGTGGGGGCACCCGGGGATGCCACAGGGACACTGTGGGGACACCCTGGGACAATGTGGGGATACCCTGGGGACACTGTGGGGGCACCTGGGGACACCCTGGGACACCTTGGGGATGCTACGGGGACGCCCAAGGACACTCTGGGGACACCTCAGGGATACCCTGGGGGCACCCTGGGGACACTGTGGGGGCACCTGGGGACACCCTGGGACACCCCGGGGATGGGATCAATTCCAGGCTCTCAGGTGGGGGTGGGAGGAGCCTTCCCCCATTAACAATCCCCGTTAATTACTGACAGAAAAAGAGGGGGCGGGGAAATCAGGATTTTGCTGATGGTGTCTGTCCCCTGTCCGTGTGTCCATCTGTGTGTCCCCTGTCCGTGTGTCCATCTGTCCCTCTGTCTGGTGTCAATCTGTCCATGTGTCCGGTGTCCATCTGTCTGGTGTCCATGTGTCCCTGTGTCTGTCTGTCCATCTGTCCATCTGTCCCTGTGTCTGTTTGTCTGTGTGTCCATCTGTGTGTCCCTCTGTCTGGTGTCCATCTGTCCATGTGTCTGGTGTCCGTGTGTCCATCTGTCCGTGTGTCCATCTGTCCGTGTGTCCCTGTGTCCATCTGTCTCTGTGTCCGTGTGCCCCCGTGTCCATCTGTACCCGTGTCCGTGTGTCCCTGTGTCCGTGTGTCCCCGTGTCCCTGTGTCCGGTGTCCCTGTGTCCGTGTGTCCCCGTGTCCCTGTGTCCGTGTGTCCCCGTGTCCCTGTGTCCGGTGTCCCTGTGTCCGTGTGTCCCCGTGTCCCTGTGTCCGTGTGTCCCCGTGTCCCTGTGTCCGGTGTCCCTGTGTCCATCTGTCCGGTGTCCATCTGTCCCTGCTGTCCCCGTGTCCCTCTGTCCGGTGTCCCTCTGTCCTGTGTCCCCGTGTCCGGTGTCCGTGTGTCCATCTGTCCGTGTGTCTGGTGTCCATCTGTCCCCGTGTCCGGTGTCCGTGTGTCCCCGTGTCCCTGTGTCCGTGTGTCCATCTGTCCGTGTGTCCCCATGTCCCCGTGTCCGGTGTCCGTGTGTCCATCTGTCCGTGTGTCTGCTGTCCCGGTGTCCCGGTGTCCGGTGTCCGTGTGTCCCTGTGTCCCCGTGTCCCTCTGTCCCCGTGTCCGGTGTCCGTGTGTCCATCTGTCCGTGTGTCTGCTGTCCATCTGTCCCCGTGTCCGTGTGTCCCCGTGTCCGTGTGTCCCTCTGTCCCCGTGTCCGTGTGTGCAGCTGCTGTCGCTGACCCTGGACGGGCTGACGGGCGTGGCCCAGGATCACATGCGGGCTCATTACCAGACGGGCTCCAATCACATGATGCTCAACGTCAACCTCTGCTCCACGCTCTTCCTGGGGGCAGGTGAGGGACAGGGACAGGGGACAGGGATGGGACAGGGGACAGGGATGGGACAGGGATGGGACAGGGATGGGACAGGGACAGGGGGGACAGGGATGGGACAGTGACAGGGATGGGACAGGGCTCCAATCACATGATGCTCAACGTCAACCTCTGCTCCACGCTCTTCCTGGGGGCAGGTGAGGGACAGGGGAGGGACAGGGATGGGACAGGGACAGGGATGGGACAGGGATGGGACAGGGACAGGTGACTGTTGGGGGGGACAGGGATGGGACAGGGGACAGGGATGGGACAGGGGACAGGGATGGGACAGGGCTCCAATCACATGATGCTCAACGTCAACCTCTGCTCCACGCTCTTCCTGGGGGCAGGTGAGGGACAGGGACAGGGGAGGGGACAGGGATGGGACAGGGACAGGGATGGGACAGGAGAGGGACAGGGATGGGACAGGGATGGGACAGGGACAGGTGAGGAATGGGAATGGATCCAGGGATGGATCCTGGGATGGATCCCAGGGCACGTGAGGAACCAGGAATGGACCTGGAGCTCTCTGGAACTGGTTTTGTTTGGGATTTGTGTTTGTTGAGGGCTCTCCCCTGGAGCTCCCAGAGCAGCTCCTGCCCCAGCTGGGAGCACAAAGCCGAGCCCAGCAAGGCTGGGAGCACAGAGCCGAGCCCAGCAAGGCTGGGAGCACAGAGCCGAGCCCAGCAAGGCTGGGAGCACAGAGCCGAGCCCAGCAAGGCTGGGAGCACAGAGCCGAGCCCAGCAAGGCTGGGAGCACAGAGCCGAGCCCAGCAAGGCTGGGAGCACAAAGCCGAGCCCAGCAAGGCTGGGAGCACAAAGCCGAGCCCAGCAAGGCTGGGAGCACAGAGCCGAGCCCAGCAAGGCTGGGAGCACAGAGCCGAGCCCAGCAAGGCTGGGAGCACAGAGCCGAGCCCAGCAAGGCTGGGAGCACAGAGCCGAGCCCAGCAAGGCTGGGAGCACAGAGCCGAGCCCAGCAAGGCTGGGAGCACAAAGCCGAGCCCAGCAAGGCTGGGATTAGCCTGGGCCAGGAGGAGCTGGCCCTGCCCGTGGCTCTGGAGCAGCTCCAAGGTCCCAGAGCGCTCCAGGTTCATTAGCAGCACTCCAGGTTAATTGCAGGGCATTCTCTGGTGGAATTTGATCCCAGTTAATGATCTTTCCTTTCACTAATTAACCAGGAGGGCGATTATTCCTCCGGGCTGTTTCCTCCTGTGGCTTCTGGAATTCTCTCCCTGGATTTTGGGGAAGTGCTCACCTGGGCTGTTTTTGCAGGGATCCTGTTCACGGGGGAGCTCTGGGAATTCCTGAGTTTCACGGAGCGTTATCCCAGCATCATCTCCAACATCCTCCTCTTCGGCCTCACCAGCGCCCTGGGCCAGGTCAGCATCGGGATTTGGGGATTTGGGATGGGGCTTCCTTCCCTGGGATGGGATTCCCTGGGAATCCTTGACTGCCCCATCCCTGGGATGGGATTTCCTGGGAATCTGTGACCTCCACATTCCTGGGGGATGCAATTCCCTGGGAATCCCCATCCCTGGGAGTGTCCCAGGCCAGCCTGGAGCACTTTGGGATGGGTGAAACGCCCCTGGATGAGCTCCAAACCCCCTCCAACCCACCCCAGGACTCCACAAACCCACTTTAACCCACAAAAAACCAGGATTTTCTCCCCAAATCCCTTGGGAATTGCCCCTGGCAGTGCTGGTGCCAGGAGCTGCGTTCCACGGGCAGAGTTTTGTGGTGTTCACACGAGGGCGTGGATTCCGCACAAGATCGAGGAGTGAGAAGTGCAGAGACCTTTTCTGTGCAGTGAAAATCCCTCAAATCCCGGGATAAAACCTCCCACAAACAGGAAAGATCCCAGAGTGTCCCCAATCACCTGCAGCATTGTCCAGATGTCACCTGTCACAGGGGATTGTTCACCTGTTGCCACAGGGTCACAACCCACAAAATTCCCACACAATTCCTCAAGAAGGTCACAAACCCATCAATCCTATATCTCAGGTGACCTGGATGGGTTTTTCCAGGGAAAAGGATTTTTTCCAGGCTTTCCAGTCCTGCTTTTCCATAACCCCCATGGTGTGACCCTACAGAGGAGTGCAAAGATTTTCATTGTGCAGTGAAAATCCCTCAAATCCCAGCACAAACCAGGACAGAACCTCAGAAACAGGAAAGATCCCAGAGTGTCCCCAATCATCTGGAGCATTGTCCAGATGTCACCTGTTATGGGAACAGGTGAACAATCCCTGGAAGGTCACAACCCACAATATTCCCACACAATTCCTCAAGAAGGTCACAAACCCATCAATCCTTTATCTCAGGTGACCTGGATGAGTTTTTCCAGGGAAAAAAAAAGGCCAATTCCTGCTTTTCCATAACCCCCATGGTGGGACCCCACAGAGAAGTGCAGAGACCTTTTCTGTGCAGTGAAAATTCCTCAAATCCCGGGATAAAACCTCCCACAAACAGGAAAGATCCCAGAGTGTCCCCAATCCCCTGCAGCATTGTCCAGATGTCACCTGTCACAGGGGATTGTTCACCTGTTACCATAAGGTCACAAACCTCGATATTCCCACTCAGTTCCTCAAGAAGGTCACAAACCCATCAATCCTTTATCTCAGGTGACCTGGATGGGTTTTTCCAGGGAAAAGGATTTTTTCCAGGCTTCCCAGGGCTGTTTTTCCATAACCCCCGTGGTGTCACCCCGCAGAGTTTCATCTTCATGACCGTGGTGTACTTCGGGCCCCTCACCTGCTCCATCATCACCACCACGCGCAAGTTCTTCACCATCCTGGCCTCCGTGGTGCTCTTCGCCAACCCCATCAGCCCCATGCAGTGGGTGGGCACCGTGCTCGTGTTCCTGGGTGAGTTTGGGATGGGAAATCCATGGAATTCATCCTCTGGGAGCTCCCAAATCCATGGGAATGGGGCCCATCAGCCCCATGCAGTGGTGGGCACCGTGCTCGTGTTCCTGGGTGAGTTTGGGATGGGGAATCCATGGGATTCATCCCCTGGGAATGGGGCCCATCAGCCCCATGCAGTGGGTGGGCACCGTGCTCGTGTTCCTGGGTGAGTTTGGGATGGGAATCTATGGATCCATTACCTGGGAGCTCCTTAAAACCTCCATCAGCCCCATGCAGTGGTGGGCACTGTGCTCGTGTTCCTGGGTGAGTTTGGGATGGGAATCCATGGGATTCATCCCCTGGGAGCTCCCAAATCCATGGGAATGGGGCCCATCAGCCCCATGCAGTGGGTGGGCACCATGCTGGTGTTCCTGGGTGAGTTTGGGATGGGAAATCCATGGATCTGTCCCCTGGGAGCTCCTTAAAACCTCCATCAGCCCCATGCAGTGGTGGGCACTGTGCTCGTGTTCCTGGGTGAGTTTGAGATGGGAAATCCATGGAATTCATCCCATGGGAGCTCCTCAAACTCCTGGGAATGAGGACAGCAAAAACTGATCCTAAAATCCACTCCCAGGGCACCATCCTGGTGTTCCTGGGTGAGTTTGGGATGGGGAATCCATGGATCCATCCCCTGGGAGCTCCCAAATCCATGGGAATGGGGCCCATCAGCCCCATGCAGTGGGTGGGCATTGTGCTGGTGTTCCTGGGTGAGTTTGGGATGGGAAATCCATGGATCCATCACCTGGGAGCTCCTGGGACAGGGAACAGTAAAACCTGACCCTAAAATCCACTCAGGGGAATTAAATCCCCATAAAATCACCCCAGGAGCATCCCTGGGGAGAAGAAACACCAAAACCTGCCCCTGAAACACCAAAACCCGACCCTAAACCACCAAAACCCGCCCCTAAACCACCAAAAACCAACCCTAAAACACCAAAACCCGCCCCTGAAACACCAAAACCCGCCCCT